>PVJS01015211.1:0-39229 GCA_004027185.1 Glis glis
CTACTCCCTAGGTTGCACATATTAATGAAAACATATGTCCCTTCTTTTTTTGTGATTGGCTGATCTCACTTAACATAATGTTCTCCAGATCCTTCCATTTTCTTGCAAATGATGTTATTTTGTTCTTCTTTATTGCTGAGTAGAATTCCATTGTGTGTATTTCCCACAATTTTGTAATCCACTCATCTGTTGATGGACATCTAGGTTGGTTCCATAATTTGGCCACTGTGAATTGCGCTGCTATGAACATGGGTATGCATATATTACTGGAGTTTTCTGGTTTCAATCCCTTTGGTATGATACCCAGTAGTGGTATAGCCGGATCATATGGTAGATCCATTCCCAGTTTTCTGAGGAATCTCCACACTGATCTCCATAGTGGCTGAACTAGTTTGCAATCCCACCAGCAGTGTAGAAGAGTCCCTATTTCCCCATATCCTTGACAACATTTGTTGTTGTTTGACTTCTTAATGATCGCCATTCTAATTGGGGTCAGATGAAATCTTAGAGTAGTTTTGATTTGCATCTCCCTGATTGCTAATGATGTTGAACATTTTTTCATGTATCTATTGGCCATTTGTATCTCTTCTTTCGTGAAGTGTCTATTCATTTCAGTTGCCCACATCTTGATCAGATTTTTTTTAGTGTAAAGTCGTTTAAGTTCTTTGTATATCCTAGATATTAGACCTCTGTCATAACATTTTTAATGTGAACTTTTCCCTCCTAAAAATATAAATCATAGTCACATTTAGGCTTGCAATTCTGAATCCTATTCAAGTGAGAGCTATGAGTATTTCTTCATGTCAGTTCCTGTTCTAACTACACGAATAAATAGCTTTGTGTGTGTGTGTGTGTGTGTGTGTGTGTGTGTGTGTTCTAACCAGACTTCATCATCATTGGTTTACCTGTGCCACAAAGTACTTGGGATGAGCTCACTCCAGGTAATGTGGCTTGTGGGGGGCTAGAAAAAAGAGGTACAACCATGCAGTATGGGAGCTGGAAGGGCTAGAGATATCTAATCTAAGAATTTTAATTTAGAGATGGAGACACTGAGGTCCAGTGACTTGCTTGAGGTACATGGCTGGTGAGTTCCACAGCTGAGGACCAGAATCCAGGTCTCCTGGTTCCCAGTCTTGTCCATCTTGCTTCTGTCAGACATGAAATTATTATGACGTATCTGCGGCAACTTGGAGACATCTTCGAAAGTGTTCCCAAACCTATGAGTTGACGGAAAATCTTTATTTAGACTTTTAATGAAAACTATTATTCAAATAAGAATGTACAATTATCTTCATCAGCCAGGCGTGGTGGCACATGCCTGTAATTCCAGTACTTGGGAGGCTGAGACAGGAGGATCGCAAGGTTCGAGGCCAGCCTCAGCAACTTAGTGAGACCCTCAGTAACTTGGCAAGACACTGTTTCAAAAAGGAATGGGGGTGTGGCTTGGAGGTAGACTCTCCCTGGGTTTAATCTCCAATACCAAATAAATAAATAAATAAATAAATAAAACAATTATCTTCATCAATTAACTACTCTACAAATGCTTAAATAAATACCTTGCAATGACAAACTATTTTTACTGAAGAAAAAGTAAGAGAGATTCAGAAAACATTTAAATGCATGCTAATCACTAGTAGTCTTTTCCCAGACCCTGCTCCCAGGCCCACATTGCATGAGTCCTGAGAGAAGGAAGGAGTGCGGGGGGTACACAAAGGGCTTCCCCCATGGAGCAGCTCTTCAGTTGTCTGGATTATATTCTAGAATTCCACATGAGGTTTCCTCATTAAAATAATTTATTTCCAGAAATAATGTCTGAAGAACCACTTTGCATTTAAAAAAAGTGCTGGACCTAGTTCCTCGGCTGGCATTCCGCCAGCAGCCTGGGCCACAGACTGCTGCTCCCCGAGGCCTCGCTTGCAGCCTCTCAAGTCTTGACCTTTCTCTATCTAGGGAGTCTTTTTTTTTTTTTTGCGGTACTGGGAATTGAACCCAGGGGCATTCTACCTCTGAGCTACACCCCCAACCCTGTTTTTTATTCTTTATTTTGAAACAGGGTCTCACTAAGTTGAGGAGGGCCTCACTAAGTAGCTGAGGCTGGCTGCGAACCTGTGATCCTCTGGTCTCAGCCTCCCAAGTTCTGGGATTACAAGCGTGCGCCACCATGCCCGGCCCTAGGGAGTCTTTGGTAATTTCACTACCTGGTTGCAAATGAGGGCTTTGTGTAAAAGAGGCTTTTAGGAGAGGTTTCCTGCTGGGTGGATGAGCTGGTTTCCTTCACATCTGGTTCCGGGATTCCTGGTAATCTTCCAGGAGTCAGTACTTTGTACCCATTTACCAATGTCAAGCCCTGAAGAGCAATCTCCCATCCAGCTCTTAAGGAAGTTGTCTTTATAGTTGCAGCCTGAAACACTGCATTTGTTTAAACATACTCTGGGAAGATTTATGTGGAGACTCTTGGGAAATATTTTTTATTGTGATAGAATGTATATAACATAAAACTTACCATTTTAATCATCTTTAAGTATACAATTTAGCATCATTAAATGCGTTCATGATAGTGTGTGACCATCACTGCTCTTTATTTCTAGGGTTTTCCATCATCACAAAGAGAAACCTATACTCATTTTTTAAATACTTTATTGGTGCAATGTAATTATTCATCATAACGAGATTCAAAGTGATATAAATATACATGCACATATCACTTGATGCAAACAGTAACTCCCCCTTTCGCCTTCCCCTAGCCCCTGGAATCTCTGTCTGACTATTGTCCCTGTGAATTTGCCTATTTTAACTACCTCATATAAGTGGAATAATACAATATTTGTCCTTTCGTGTCTGGCTTATTTCACTGAGCATAATGTGTGTGAGGTTTATCCATGTTGTAATATGTATTAGAGTTTCGTACATTTGTATGGCTGAAAATATCCCATTGTGTGTATTTTCCATAGGTTGCTTATCCATTTACCTGTTGATGGACTCTAGGGTTGTTTCCACCTTCTGTTTTTGTGAATGATGCTGCTATGAACATGGGTGTACAAATAAATATCCATTTGAGTGTCTGCTTTCAATCCCTAGAGAAATAGACCCCCACATGGAATTGTTGCATCACATGTATTATGGTTTGCATCTGAAATGTCCCCCAGGGGCCACAAGCTAAAGGCTTTGTTGCCAGCCTGTGATGCTATTAGGAGGGAGTACAGCTTTTAGGAGGTGGAGGGCCTGGTTGGAGGATGTAGGTCTCTGAAGGCATGCCCTGGAAGAGTATAGTTTGGCTCCATTTCCTCTCTTTCCTCTCTTCTCCCCTTTCTCCTCCTCCTCCTCCTCCTCCTCCTCCTTCTTCTTCTTCCCTCTCTCCCCACCTCCTTACTGGCCATCATGGGGTATGCAGCTTTGCTCCACCACGTGCTTTCTGCCATGAAGTTTTGCCCCAACACAGGCCCAGAAACAATGGAGCTAAGTGACTATGGACAGAAACCTCCAAAACCATGAACCAAAAGAAATCTTTCCTCCTTTACCTTGATTTTCTCAGGTATTTTGTAACAGTGACTGCTATGGTTTGGATCTGGAATGTCCCCCTTAAAAGTTCACGTATTGAAAGAATGTCCCCGATGCGTCAAGGGTCAGAGGTGGGGCACGGCTGCAGAACACGGATCTCTGTGGGCGTGGCTTGAGGACTGGATCTGTCCCTGGCCCCTCCTCCCTACCGCCCTCTGTTTGTTTGTCAGCGGCCATGAGTTGAGCAGCTCTCCTCCACCATGCCCTGCCACTGTCATGTTTCTGCCTTGGAGGCCGCTGACCATGGACTGAACCTCTGAAATCACAAACCAAATAAACCTTTCCTCCTCTAAGTTGTTCTGGTCAGGTATTTTTAAGTTGTTCTGGTCAGGTATTTTGGTCACAGCATTGAAAAAGCTAATTGACACAATGACAAAAAGCTGGCTAACACAGAAAATTGGTACCAAGAAGTGGGGTCATTG
The DNA here is from genome assembly GCA_004027185.1 of Glis glis. Lineage (NCBI taxonomy): Eukaryota > Metazoa > Chordata > Mammalia > Rodentia > Gliridae > Glis > Glis glis. The sequence continues at coordinate 3,981 of PVJS01015211.1, forward strand.
CTATCTATGCCCATGGTGCTGTTAGGAGGTGGTGCCTCCTTTCAGAGCTGGGGTTTAGTTGGAGGAAGTAGGTCACTGGGGGCATGTCCTGAAGGACATATTTTGTCCTCAGCCCCTTCTCCCCTTTCCTGGCTGCCATGAGGTGAGCAGCTTTCCTCTATCAAATGTTTCCCACCATGATGTTCTGCTTGGCCACAGGCCGGATGCCATGGAACCAGTGACTGTGGACTGAAACCTCTTAAGCCATGAATCACAATAAATCTTTCCTCCTTAAAGTTGCTTTTCTCAGGCCTTTTGTCACAGCAATGGAAAACTGACTAACACAATATATGGTAATTCTAAAACTTCCCAGGAACTGCCAAACTATTTCCTACACAGCTAGAGCATTTTATATTCCCACAAAGAATGTACAAGGATTCTAATTTCTCAACACTCTTGCCAACACTTATTTCCTTTTTTGTATTTATCTTTTTGAGAATAGCCATGCTAATGGGTATGAGGTAGCATCTCACTGTGATTTTGATTTGCAGTTCCCTGATGACTAATGATGTTGAGCATCTTTTCATGTATTTATTGTATCTTCTTTGGAGAACTATCTTTTCAAATTCTTTGCCCACTTTTGAACTGGGGTATTTTTGTTTTTGTTTTTTGGTACTGGGAATTGAACCCAGGGGCTTTCTGCCTAAGAGTTATACCCCCCAGCATTATTTTATTTTTTATTTTGAAACAGGGTCTCACTAAGTTGCTGAGAGTCTCCCTAAATTGCTGAGGCTGGCCTTGAATCTGTGATCCTCCTGTCTCAGCCTCCCAAGTACTGGGATTACAAGCGTGTGCCACCACGCCCGGCTGACATTAAAAATTTTTAAGTTCCCCAATACCATAAAGCTGTAAGGATTAAAAATCTTCTAGATTGGGTCATTACACAAATAATAGTAATACACAATTGGTCAAAACAATTCCAAATTTTGAAAAATACTTTTCAACATAAAGAAATATAATTTTTCTGAAAATGGGCTCTTTATAAAGGTTGGTTCATGTTATCCAACATTACTTGTTACTAGAATGATACAGGTTTTGTCATCAATTCTACTTCAACTTTTTGTTTTCATAACTTTCCGTGCCAAGCAGCTGAGCTCAAGTAAATAAGCAGCTGGAGATGGAGGGCACGTTGCTGTGCTACTGTCAATTCTTCTGACTCTTTCTGAGCTACATGCAAAATCACATATTATTATGTAATCAATAATATTAAAGAATTATCAACTAGTACTTGCATTTTGTTGAAAAGAAAGAATTAGAAACCATCTGACCTACAGATTGATTTGTTACCTATTCATTACAGTCATTTACCTTCTCATTTTCTGGGAAGCATCCCCAAAACACTTTATAAAGCACTCTTAGTAATGATACTTACTTCTCCACTTAGAGGTACTTGCTTTACTCAGTAGACTCAGAAAGGGTTCAGAAAATCAAAATGCAATTCACCTAAATACATCTTTGCAATACAATTAAAATGCTTTTATATTTTCATATGCTTTCTTGGATCTGTAATTTGATACTCATCTCAATCAACTTATAGTAAATATCCACTACATAATCTAATTGACAAAGCCAGCTCTCATTGTCAAATCCATCAGCCAAATCAGAAAAAAGCGACTTCATTTTCTTATTTAAATGAACATATTACTATGCACCCCCAACTGCTGATTTTTTATTCTGAGATAGATAAGTAAATAGACAAATACACAAAACTATAGAGCCTTTCCAAAAAGGAAATGAGTCCTTGCTGCTTTTGTGATTTCTTTCTGGTACTTTCCTTGTTTTATTCTCACAGGACCATCCCTAAGGAAAGATGTGTTCTTGGTCAGAGAATAGAATAGGCAAGATCATGTTGAAGAAAAATTTTTGTCACTTCTGCTGCATCTATTGTATATCTGAATTTATAACCTTATCTGGGTCAAAATGACACCATTTCTAGTATGAAGCTTTTCCCTTAACAGAAAGACTGGGAAAGACAGAGCTACACTGAGGTGGCTTGAAAATAAGACTTTAAGTCAATATTGTAACTCATCTCTTTGGTACCCTAAGGCAATGAATGAGCGCATTTAGATTTGGAATGTGTGAGAGATGTGACTGTCTTTATAAAATAGAAGAAGGGAAAATGTAAAAGTGGGAAAAAAAGATACAACAGGGGATCTCCAGCCTTAAAAAATTCACCTGGCATAAAGTCATTCCATGAACTAGGTAGGTTTGAGCCTTAAAAGAGCACATATGTATAAGTTGGACTAGAAGCAAACTGATTTGTAAAGTGCACTATTATTGTACTTTACAACAAACTGATAAACCAAAGTCTGAAATACTGAGAAACACTGTTTCAAATAATACCGAAAAATTGCTACCATCAACCAGATGGTTTCTGTGCTCAGCAAATACATAATCAGTGACTCCCCAAACGTTCATTGAAATTAACTAATGAAGCAACTAAACAACAAATAAAAAATGGCAGATGAAGTTTTGATTAGTAGTTTCAGTTGGACATACTGGACTTCCCCCAAAATGTTTTAATTAAATAATTTCCAGCTCTCTTAAAGGACAAACAAGAAAGAACAAAAAGCAAATTAATTATTTAGGAAACCATGATCAAAAACTACACCACCATAAAAAGTTTAAAGAACCCTAACATGATTAGTGTGGTGGTCATATCTATTATCAATCGAGTTCTCTAAACCAACAAGAACTTAATGCTTTTTTTCCACTTTTCTGTATCCAGAGGTCCTGCCCAAATTTATTTTTGACATGCTCATCTTTCTAACTCCTCCAACCTTCTTTCCTTGCTGCTTAAGAAATCTACTAAATCTGGAACTGAAACACTAGTTGATTGGGGCGGGGGGATGGCCCCGACTCTTTTTCTATTTATTTTCTGCTCCATTAAAATTTGCCTACAATCAATTCTATTAGCTTCATTACCCACATTTATTCCAGATCGAATGTAGATTGCAGAACAATATTTTGATACAGGGATGCAATGACTTTCCTATTCTGATCTTAGCTGCTGAGCCCATTGAAATTCTGAGAGTGGGTCTCACTCTGAAATAGAGAGGTAAATTAGGGAGTGAGACTTGGACAAGAAAAAACAAGAGGTAACGCTTTTAAGCTATGAATTACTTTGTTGGAGTTTAGGATGAAGTTAGGATATTCTTTGCTTTTCTGCTCTGGTTTGTTGATTTCTAACAGGGGTCTGAGATGTGATAGAAATAAAACATAAGTGAGGTAGGTCTTCACAAAGAGATATTGAGCCCTTCATGAGAAAAACAGGGTAGAGTTTAGACTGAGCTGAATGAACTCTGATCTTCTATGATCTTCATCAAGACCTCCACAGGCACTTCTTTACAGAACCAGCCTGGATCCCCTAACGACCTGCCTCGGGAAGCCTAGACGCTAATCAGTGGCAATTAAAAGTTTCATTGGGCACTATTAAAACTTTCAAAGTCAATGAGTTGGAGGAGCAGTGGCAAATGAGTGGCAATGGGGATCGTTAAATAGTCACTGTTTGCAAGATACATCAGCCGGAGGAGTGCGCAAATTAAAAGATTTCTCCTGCGACACCAAATCACTGGGAAACTCATTTAATCACATCCCTAAATAATTAGAAGCTCCGTGCATTCATTAAGAACCAAAAATAAGTGCTTGCACCATGTGCAGGTAAATGACAGCAGGGACATGCAAAAGTTGTTTTCTAGTTCAGACTCAGAAAAATGTGTCATTTTTATTGGTTGAAGAAAAAAATTCCCCATAATAATTTTGTGATTACGCTCTCATTAGAAGCCACGAGAGAGCCCAAGAAGCCCAGAGCTCTCATAAAGTATCCTGTTATTTCCATCTCCTCCTCAATAACAGTTTTATGGTAAAACTAACATAATGAGACTCAGTACTCTTTAGCCCTCTGCCTGGGGATTCTCAGTGACATTATACATATTAAGGTTAAGATGAGCCTCATATCAAAAATATCAGGTAGCTGGAGATCTATGCAGTTTATATTGGGTAGTTTCTTTTTTCAAATAAATTATGTCCGGATATCTTTTAAGGTTGGTTTAGAAAGGAGTTCATAAAGAGTAAAGGAAGTATATCACCTTTTAGCTGTTCATTAATGAGAAGGAATATGTCCACACAGCTACTATTGTTGCGTCCTTGCAGCAAGACATCAGCTCTGTTGGGATGAGCCTCTGGGACAGATGCTAAGTTCAATACTCTTGACCATAGCTTCAGTTTGAGTGGAAGCAGGAAGAGGTCTCTCATTCCCTTTACAGATACACGCTGACCTCTTCCTGGGCTCAAAGTCCTCGGATAAGCACCATAAGCAATACAGAGCTGAGTCACTTGCAAACCCCGACTTTAAGAGTCTATGCATGGATAGGGAAAATAGAGCAAGTTCCTCAGCATGGATAGTGCCAGGTGGAGAAAGGGGGACACAACCAAGTGCCTAGAAGATTTCTGGAAGACACTGTCAGAGTTGCTTGGGAAAGGCAGATAGCATCCAGGAATGGGGCAGAGATTGTGTTTAAAAACAATGGCAATCTTAGCCAGGTGTGGTGGTACATACCTGTAATCTTCAGTACTTGGGAGGCTGAGATAGGAGGATTGCAGGTTCTAGGCCAGCCTCAGCAACTTAGGGAGACCCTCTTTCAAAGGGCTGAGGATGTATCTCAGAGGTAGAATGTTCCTGGGTTCAATCACTAGTACGGCAAAAATAAATGAATAAATATGGTGATTCTCGTAGCTTTTACTGTGTGCCAGAAACTGTTCCAGTACTTCATTTCTAAGTGGATCTAACTATCACGTTAGAAAATTAATGAGTTTCTTACCTTCTCTTCAAAAATGTTTTATCTAGCTCAACATGGTGGTGCATGCCTGTAATCCTAGTACTTTGGGAGGTTGAGCCAGAGGATCATAGGTTCAAGGCCAGCCTCAGCAACTTAGCGAGATCCTGTTTCAAAAATTTAAAATGGCTGGGGTTGTAGCTCAGAGGTAGAATGCCCTGGGATTCAATCCCCAGTGCTAAAAAAAAAAAAATCATCTATAACACATATAAACAGAAGTACACAAAATAAAAATAATCTCTCATAAAGCAAACACTTATATACATACAACCTAGGTTAAAAAATATAATAGCGCACACTTGTAATCCCAGTACTTGGGAGGTTGAGACAGGAGGATCGCAGATTCAAGGCCAGCCTCAGCAACTTGTGAGGCCCTCCACAACTGAGACCCTGTTTCCAGATAAATAGGGCTGGGGGTGTAGCTCAGAGGTAGAATGCCCCTGGGTTCAATCCCAGCACACACACACACACACAAAATTCCAGTCTTTATTGGTCCCCATCTAGGTCACTGCTCCCTCCCCTGTCTGGTGCACGAAGCACGTTTCCAGTCTAATTGCAACCTGTGCTTCCAGCCTAATCCCCCTCTACTCTCCTGTGTTCCCGCCACACTAAACTCTCTGCAGTCTCTCAAATGTGAGAGCCTTCATCACTCTCTGCCTCTGCCCATGCTCTTTCCTTCTTCTTTGAATGTCTTCTCATGTCCTCTCCTCCTTACATCCTAGACGTCCTTCACCTAGTAAACATCTTCAGAGATCCAGTTCGAAAAATCCTTTCTCACCTGAAGGCATTCTGAGTGTGGCCAGTTGACATTTGTTGAATGAACAGAAGCTGACAAATGGGAAATATGTGTAGGAGCCCTCGTTCAGCAATGACCTCATTAGAGCAGTTGAAGAAACTTCCTCAAAGGTCACTGATATATACTTTTACTAAGACCAGAGTACAAAGTTAAAGTGAATGTTAAAAAATCTTTTTTACAATTATTTTAAATTTGGTTTTGGGTCAAAGAAATGACAACCTATGAAATTCAAGAATGTATAGTAACATTTTAGTTTCCAATAGATAACAAGGATCTCTCTCTCTCTCTCTCTCTCTCTCTCTCTCTCTCTCTCTCCCCCCTCCCCTTTCTTTCTTTCCTCTCTTTTTCTCTCTGTACTGGGAACTAAACCCAAGTGCATTCTATCTCCAAGCTATATCTCCAGCCCTTTTTATTTTGAAACAGGCCTTACTAGGTTGCTGAGGCTGGCCTAGAACATGAGATCCTCTTATCTTAGCCTCCCAAGTACTGGGATTACAGCCATATGCCACTGTGCCCAGCAAGATGTTAGGAATTTATATATCAAAATTACTAAAAAACAAAAGATTTATACAATCTGAAGAGAAAGCCAGGAGTGGTGGCACACGTCTGTAATTCCAGTACTTGGGAGGCTGAGACAGGAGGATCACGGATTCAAGACCAGCCTCAGCAACTTAGCAAGACTCTCAGTAACTTAGAGAGACCCTGTTTTGAAACAAAAAAATTTAAAAAGGGATGGGGTTGTAGCTCAGAGGTAGAATGCCTCTGGGTTCAATCCCCAGTAATACACACACATACAAAGAGAGAGAGAGAGAGAGAGAGAGAGAGAGAGTCCTGAAATGGGAGAAAGACTATTCATTGAGAGTGAAGATATAAAGCTGGGCGTGGTGGTGCACACCTGTAATCCCAGTAGTTGGGAGGGTGACACAGGAGGATCACAGGATCACAGGAGGTGGTGGAACCATCAAGAAGTGAGGTATGGTGGGAGGTGTTCAGAGGAGGGGTTAGGAGGACCCAGCCCCTTCCTCTTTCTCTTTTTCATTTTCCAGACATGAGGTGAGCAGCTTTGTTCTGCCACACACTTCTTCCGTGATGAGCTGCCTCCCCATAGGCCCAAACAGCGAGGCCAACCAATCATAGACTGAGACCTCCTAAACTGTGAGCCAAGATAAACCTTTTCTATTTTTAAGTTGATTATCTCAGATATTTGTTATAGTGACAGAAAGCTGACTAACACAAATATGTGCAAATATTATATGTCTATAAGAACAAAAAAAAAACCCAACATAGTAGATTAGTGGTTGGTAGGGGCTGGGAGGAACAGAAGAAAGGCAAATGGCTGCTAATGGGGATAGGTTTCTTTGGGGGGGGGCTGATGAAAATGTTCTGGAATAATGTAGTGGTGATGACTACAACTTTGTGAATGTACTGAAAACCACTGAATTGCATTCTTTAACAGGATAAATTTATGGCATCCAAACAATATCTTAATAATTTTTTTTTTGCGGTACTGGGGATTGAACCCAGGGGCATTCTACCTCCGAGCTACACCCCCAGCCCTATTTTTTATCCTTTATTTTGAAACCGGGTCTCACAAAGTTGTGGAGGGCCTCACTAGGTAGCTGAGGCTGGCCATGAACCTGGATCCTCCAGTCTCCGCCTCCCAAGTACTGGGATTACAAGCGTGCGCCACGTGCCACCACGCCCGGCTCTTAATAATTTTTTAAAAGAACAATTTACCTTTGAATTTGAATTACGTAGTGGGAAAAGAAAGCACACCAATTGTTTGATTATGTTATCTGGTTATTTGACCAGATCACGTTGTATTCACTAGTCAGTTTGGTCAAACAGTCAGCCCAGCAGGTCCCAACATAGCTTTAGTCAGAGGTAGACCAGAGAAGGATCATTTTATGTCCTGACTGCCTGTTAGACTGTATGGTATAATGGCTGAGCCTGGCTCCTTTTATTGCACTTGTAAATATGCACTGAGGCTTTCAAATAATGGACAGAGCCAATAAACATAATGAATAGATTAATAATAAAACCAAATCACAGAAGGAAAAGAGCAAATGAGTGGCGTGCGCTGTTGTCAGAACAAATTCGCCCAAGTGAGAAAAACAGCCTGTTGGATTCAGCTGCTAAGGAACAGCAATTGATTTAGAAAGCAGCTGCCTTTCCAGAATGGATTCTCTTCTGATAAAAGTGATGAATATGTATGGATGAGAGGGGAGGGGGCCGGTTCAAGATTGCACCCAGGATAACTCAATTGATTCCTTTCAGAATTGTGCAGCTTGGCAGTGAATCAGCGTGATCAGCAGTGTGTAGGCGAAACCCGCCCTTCCACTTTGTCCTCCATGCGAGGCCAGCTAATCGCAACCTGCGAAGTGACAGGAAAGGCTATTCCGTAGGACTTGGGACTGGGTAATTTTCATGTTGTCCCTGTCCCTGGTGTATTTTATGAACCTAAAACAATCATGGTCCTGTGACCTACTCAATTAAAACGAGGAAAAAGGACTCACGAGCAGGTCTTGTTTGAAGAATAGAGAGTCATGTGTAACGTCTCTGTAAAAAATTCAAAACCCAAACAAAACCCCACAAATTAACAGTAGCATTGGGGAGGGGCACTGGGGTTGAACCTGGGGGCATTCTACCTCTGAGCTACACCCTCAGCCCTTTTTATTTTTTATTTTGAAACAGGGTCTCGCTAAGTTGCTGAGGCTGGCCTCAAACCTGCTATCCTCCTGTCTCGGCATCCCAAGTACTGGGATTACAGGTGTGTGCCACTATGCCCAGCTTAACAATAACTTTCCATCACCACCATTCCCCAAAAGAGAAAGAGGTAGAGAGGCATGGCTGGGCCTTCGGTGGGTGGGGAGGTGAGAAGCTGCTGTAGTTTCGATGTTGAGTGTCCCTAAAGGTTCATGTTTAAAGACTTGGTCCCCAGGGTGGTGCTACTGGGAGGTGGCAGAACGTTGGAAGGTACTTGGGTCACTGGGGACATGCCCTCAAAGGGGATCATGGGACCCCAGCCTGATGTGCTGCCCTGGCCTGAGGCCCAAAACAATAGGGTCACCTGATCTTGGCCTGGAAGCTCCACAACCATGAACCAAAAGAATCCTTTCTCTATATAAGTTAATTGTCTCAGGTATTTAATTTTAGTAATGGAAATCTGACTAACACAGAAGCCCTCCTATATTCCTGGTTTCTTTCATTCGCCTTAGGAACCCTTAGATAAAAGAGCAGAAGTCAGCCAGGCATGGTGGCACACGCCTGTAATCCCAGTACTTGGGAGGCTGAGACAGGAGGATTGCAGGTTTGAGGACAGCTTCAGCAAGTAGTGAGACTCTCAGCTACCTAGTGAGACTCTGTTTCAAAATAAAAATTAAATAGGGCAAGGGGTGTGGCTCAGAGGTAGATGGCCCTGGGTTCAACCCCCAGTACCACACACACACACACACACACAAAAGAATAAGCATAGGTTCTGATCCCATGAGTTGGTTTTTATTCTACCCAGGGGCATTCTACCTCTGAGCTACAACTCTAACCCTAGTTTATTTTTTATTTTGAAACAGGGTCTTGCTAAGTTACTGCACGCTGCTAGCCTTGAACCTGTGATCCTCTTGTCTCAGCCTCCCAAGTACTAGAGTTACAGGCATGCGCCACCACGCCCAGCTTGGTCCCAGTTCTATATTCCAGTTCTAATAACTATTTGCCTTGGACACATTATAAAATTTTTAAGCCTCTGCTTCCTCGTCTACACAGTAGAGATAATAATAGTGTTTCGGTTTCAGGGGCATATGGGGGATTGAATGAGATGAATGAAATCTTGGACATAGAGAACTCTGCCAATATCACTCTTTTCTTGCCTAAATAGTCCCCCTACGTAAATATGAGTGGAAAGAGATTTAGTTACTACTTCAGAATAGTAAACGATAAATATAGATAATGAGAAAAGGGGTGACTCTATAACTTTGGACTGTATTTGGAAAATAGGCAATTCAATTGAATGTATGAATAAATTTTTCTTTCTGGAATTCACTTCCTGCAGAATCACGGAGATCAGGTTAACAGTCCACAAGGCAGGTGACTATGGAAAACTTGGGCAATGAGTCCTCTACTGACCATCCTGCGTGTCTTTCAGACTCCAGGGGACAACACGGAATGTAGGACGGTGGGAAGAAGGAGGTTTTCAACAGGGCCCCTCTGCTCCTGCTTCCACAGTGAGCCTGGTTGCAGAGGATTCTAATCCGTTTCCCCAGGACGGATCAGGATCCATCGATTCAATGACTCAACCAGACATCTTGCTGGCAGCCTTGGGTATTTGCTGGTAGTTTTGGAGCTGGGTAGAAAAAGAACATTAGAAACCAAATGAGCGGGGCGTGGTGGCGCACACTTGTAATCCCAGTACTTGGGAGGCTGAGACCAGAGGATCCGGGTTCGTGGCCAGCCTCAGCTACTTAGTGAGGCCCTCTGCAACTTAGTGAGACCCTGTTTCAAAATAAAGAATAAAAAATAGGGCTGGGGGTGAACCTGGAGATAGAGTGCCCCTGGGTTCAATCCTGGGTACCGCACACACACACACAAAAAGAAACCAAATGAAATGCTGCAACATGGTACCTGAGTGTTCATCTATCTGACTTTCTTCCTGGAGATTGGGGTAAGATGAGATTCCTGAGGGTCTTTATTCTTAACCATTCCTAAATTTTTAATTTGCACCTTTGTGTGTGTGTGTGTGTGTGTGTGTGTGTGTGTTTGTGTGTATGGTACTGGGGATTGAACCCAGGGGCATTCTACCTCTGAGTTACACCCCCAGCCCTATTTTATTTTTATTTTGAAATGGGGTCTTGCTAGGTTGATGAGAATCTCACTACTTGCTGAGGCTGTCCTTGAACCTGCGATCCTCCTGTCTCAGCTTCCCAAGTACTGGGATTACAGGCCTGTGCCACCATGCCTGGCTAATTTGCATCTTTAAAAGCTTGTCTTATATGAAAAAGTACACCGGTTCCTTTAACTGGAAGTACTTTATTTCTTCAACAACTTTGTAGAACAACAGCTTTGAGGAGTCATTTTGTGCAAACGGAAGGGCTTCCTGGTGAGGAAAAGCTGTTTTGGAAGAGGAATAGCTCCTATTCTTTTTCCAAAGGGGATAAAATATTACTCCTTTATGAAAAAGATAGTCACAGAAGCTCATGCTACTGACAGAGACAGCTAACATGACTAATTGTTCTCTTTCCCCTTATGTTGTTTATAAGAAAAGAAGTCAAAGAAACAGCAGATGAGCCAGAGGGAGAGGCAAGATAGGCTCTATATTTAGTCTCAGTAGTCAGGCGGGGTAAAGAAATACCTGCGGCTATGACGGGGAAGTCGCGGCCTATGCATAAGATTTTGATATTAAAATAGCCTGAAATCGCTGACCGAGGTGGCGCATGCCTATTGTGATAACATGTCCTAAAAGTAATTTTTTAGCCTTGTTTTCTATCCTAAAATTAAACTCCCTGCGCTTACTGTCCCAAGGAAAAAACCAGTCCCCCAAGGACAAAACCAGTTCCTGCCCTTATCGCCCCTAGGACCACGCCTCGCAGCCGCAGCCACAGGTCTGGGCTCCGGCCAGCCAGCGCAGACTGGACTTCTGATGCGATTCCGATGCTAGCAAGCGTCACTTCCGCCCAGACCAGGACCCCACCCCTGCCTGGGTGCTCAGCCCACACCCCTAGACCTACCCCCTTGCTTCTAAATAAGGAAAATTTACTATGATTGGTCGATTTGGAGCATACCCCGCAAACTCTGCTTGCTCTCTATAAAAGGAAGCAGTGAACTGTACAACGGGCTGCCATTTTTTGGCTTGCTGGGGAGTGGTGGCCCTGCGGTAATAAATGCTTCCCGCCTTAACTGAGTCTGGTCTCTCTCGGACCCTTTGTCCTAAACATGGGGTACAACACCTATAATCCCAGTACTTGCAGTACTTGGGAGGCTGAGACAGGAGGATCACAGGTTTGAGGCCAATCTCAGCAACTCACAGGTTTGAGGACAGCCTCAGCAATTTAGCGAGGACAGCCTCAACAACTTAGCGAGACCCTGTTTCAGTATAAAAATTAAAAGGGCTGGGGGTATAGTTCAGAGGTAGACTGCCCCGGATTCAAGTCCCAGTACCAAAAAAAAAAAAAAAAAGGAAGAAAATGCCTGAAATCCCTGATTTATCCCAATAAATATTCCCAGAATAATGGCAAAATAAGAACTTGCTGTGGAGACCCCAGATTTTCTGTATGGTATTACTGTGGTCCGGAATGAATGAGATCAAGGGGGACACTTAACTTTCAAAGTACTGAGCTTCAAAGGGGGTGGCTTGGAGCCTTATCAAGATGCGCAGCCTGCAGGAGGTGTGGCAAGGTTCCCGCTGTCCTCCACACAGTGACTGGGCTTCTGCTATACTGCCGAGGTTCTCAACCTTTTGTGTACATCAGAATCAACTGGGAAGCTTGTTCAAAATTTATGTTTGTATACCTTTGAACCTCACTATGATGTTTAATTACAGTGCACCAATAAAATATTTTAAAAATGCCGGGCATGGTGGTATACGTTTATAATCCCAGTACTTGCGAGGCTGAGACAGGAGGATCTGGGTTCGCGGCCAGCCTCAGCTACTTAGTGAGGCCCTCTGCAACTTAATGAGATCCTGTCTCAAAATAAAGAATAAAAAACAGGGCTGGGGGTGTAGCTCAGAGGTAGAATGCCCCTGGGTTCAATCCCCAGTACCGCAAAAAAAAATAAATAAATAAAATTTAGAAATCTAGAAAAGCTGTCACCTCCAGGTGCATTTAGACTGGGTGCAAGTTTGGCCAGCAGAATATGAGATGAATTTTTGTCCCAACTTGTCCCTTGGTGGTGCACAAACTGTCCAGGCATACACGCTGGTCTTGAAGGATCGCAATGCTGATCGCTGTTCTTCTTCTTCTCCCTGCCCTAGCGCATCTTCAGGCAGATTTTGTTGATTAGGGACTTGAGTATTTAAAAATAAAGATGGCAGCCGGGCGTGGTGGTGCACGCTTGTAATCCCAGTACTTGGGAGACGGAGACTGGAGGATCTGGGTTCGCGGCCAGCCTCAGCTATTTAGTGGGGCCCTTCGCAACTTAGTGAGACCCTGTTTCGAAATAAAGAATAAAAAATCGGGCTGGGGGTGTAGCTCGGAGGTAGAATGCCCCTGGGTTCAATCCCCAGTACTGCAAAAAAAAAAAAAAAAGACAGATGGCATGTCAATATGTCCCCTCAAAAAATTCATATCCCCAGGCCCAACTCTAGTGATTCCAGTTCAGTGGTTGGGGACAATATCTTTAAATCTTCATTTTAGACAAGCACTCCAGGTGATTCTGATACATAGAACCACTGGGGATTGAGCCCAGGGGCATTCTACCTCCGAGCTACATCCCCAGCCTTATTTTATTTTTATTTTGGCACAGGGTCTCGCTAGGTTGATGAGAGTCTCACTATTTACTGAGGCCGTCCTTGAACCTACAATCCTCCTATCTCTGCCTCCCAAATACTGGATTACAGGCGTGCGCCACTGCACCCGGCTCTGAGCCACACTTTGAGAAATTTGACACTATGGGCTCGATGACTTCAGGGCCCTGACAATGCAACCAGGTAAAGGTCTTTCCTAAGTCATTATATATGCCCACATACATACAGTTACTTCATTTGCTAACTCCAATTTGCATTGAGTAAAAAATATTTTCTGGTATCATGTCTTATTTATACTTCCTAATCTCACTCTCAACATTGAAATTGCCACTTCTTAATCATTCCTGATGGATGCTCTCTGGCTGCATCTTCTCAGCAAACCCGTTTCCTTTATTGAAGAACTTACTGCTGGTGACAGTTATTCATCTGATTATCTTATTGTTCACATCATTGGCTGACACATTTGGCTAAGGGAGGACAAGGAACGCCTTGCCTTTTGACCTAACTTCTATCTACTAATTTTTTTTGTCAGAGGCAGGGTATAAAAGCATGCAACAAACTGTAAAAATAATAATTATTGTATATAATATTAAAATTATTTTATTAAATATTAACAAACTGAGAATCAGGAGTCCCGGATTACCTGTAAACTCTAAAAAAAATAAAATCCAGAGGTGCTGGAGAACTTCGAGTTCCTTTTGCTTAATTCATAATTAGGTTGGCTATAATCACATGAACTACTATTTATTAAGTGCCTGCTATGTGTGGGGTATTTTAAGTGCTTTGCACACGTATTTTATATAATTCTCACAATAACACTTAAAGGAAGGAACATTATTCCTAATGGAACCAGGATTTAAGATGTATCTCAATAGACTTAATCAATGGGAATAGTCAATTAATAGGGATAAACATCAGGCCATTCACATGGTCCTAAACCCAGCTGGACAAGTTGGGGATGGGTAAGCCAAGTGCGTGGCCCACACCTAACAATCCCAGTGATTCAGAAGGCTGAGGCAGGAGGATCACAAGTTTGGGAGAAAATTCATTTCTGGATATGGGATGATGTCCTGGGATTTCTCAGGTCCCTTCCAATGTTGAGAATTTATTATTCTGGTGTAACAAACAGGTATTAGGAAACAGCTATGCAACAGACACCATATTAATACTTTGAAGGACAAAGGAATTAATAAGACATGATTCTTGCCTTTGAATGATTAGTGAATTAAAAAGACAAGTTAAAAAATAAGTACAAGCCAGGCGCGGTGGCGCACGCCTGTAATCCCAGTACTTAGGAGGCTGAGACAGGAGGATCACAGGTTCGAGGACAGCCTCAACAAGTGCGAGACACTCACCAACCTAGTGAGACCCTGTTTCAAAATAAAAATAAAAATAGGGCTGGGGGTGTAGCTTGGAGGTAGAATGCCTGTGGGTTCAATCCCTGGTACCACACACCCACCCCACCCCTCCCACCAACCCCCCCCACACAAAGGACAGCTATGCACAGTGGCACTACCTGTTATCCCAGCTACTAGGGAAGCTGAGGCAAGGAGGATCACAGGTTCAAGGCCAGCTTGGGCAACTTAGTGAGACCCTGCCTCAGAAAAAAAAAAAATTTAAAAAGGACTGGAGATGTAGTTCAGGGGGAGAGCACCCTTGGATTCAATCTTCAGTATTGCAAAGATGAATGAATAAATAAATCATTTAATTAATTAATGGCTTGTTTAGCCTTCCCTTTTATAGCTGAGATTAAAGTTTTTTTTTGGTTTCTGTGGCACTGGGACTTAAACCCCAGGGGCATTCTACCTCTGAGCTACACCCCCAGCCCTATTTTATTTTTTTATTTTGAAACAGGGTTTCACTAAGTTGCTGAGGGTCTTGCTAAGTTGCTGAGGCTGGCCGTGAACCTACGATCCTGTTTCAGCCTCCCAAGCACTGGGATTACAGGCATGCACCACCACACCTGGCTTGATTAAAGGTAATTAACATTTTGTTGCTTCACTTATTGATGAGGGAACTGTAATTGAAGTGGTAAGATGAATATCAGACAAGGTATTGCACATGATAGAATGAGATGCTATTAAGGGATGACATTGCTATTGTATTGAAGTAGTATTTAATTCAGGAGATTCAGGCATGATCAAACCCTGGCCTGACCTTTCACCTCTCCATTAAGAGTTTCTGAGGGGGCTGGGAGGATACCTCAGTGGTAGAGTGCCTGCCCAGCATAGCATGCATAAGGCCCTGGGTTCAATCCCCAGCACTGAATTAAAAACAAAAACAAAAACAAAGGAAAAACAAACAAAACCACCAGATTTAATAAAGAGTTTCTGAGGGTGACAGACAAAGGGTCATTAAGTCAAAGCAAGGTAAACTGACGCAGAATGAGCTGGCGGCAATTCTCCAGGGGCCTGGGCTGCAGCACCGTTCTTCCTCTGGGTTAAGGTGGCACGAATGTCCTGAAAACAAAGCAGGCTGTGATGTGGCCCTCCCACAAGCCCAGAGCCTCATCCTAGATCCTTCCGCTCTAATGAACAACAAGGGAAAGAGAGGTCTCTGCTCCGGTCCTCACAAGGACTTGTCCCCTCTGCCTGTCTTGGGTCTTCTCAGGCCTCAGCACTAAACTGTGTCACGCTCTGGTAGAAGAGAAAGAACCACAGCTGAGGCCGCCCCGTGAAGGAAGTCAGAGGAGAATCGAGGCTATACCACATCCATGGATGCCGATGCTGTTCCTCCAGAGCGCCACCTGCTGGTGACAAGTTTGGCCAACTTCAATCTAGACTCCTCCTTAGGGAGAGGCATCTTCTTGATCCCAGATCATCCTGTGAGAGGACAAGAGCCAGGGAGAGCTGGATGAAGAAGAGGCTAAGAGGGGCTTTGGCTTTCCTCTGGAGGTCAACATGGCTGTGACCTTTATATCATGAAGCGAGTGAAGCCTGTTTCCAAGTCACTTACGTTTGGTGTATTCATCGGCTATGAGGTCGGTGAAGAAGTATGTTAACCGTGCTGTGGCTTAAGACTGAACATTAGTTAGAATCTGAGAAACTAATTTTTAAGAAAGTCAAAACAAGATGGGTGTGGTGGTGCACGCCTGTAATCCCAATACTTGGGAGGCTGAGACAGAAGGATCTCAGGTTTGACCCCAGCCTCAGCAACTTAGTGAGACCCTCCGCAACTTGGTGAGACCCTGTTTCAAAATTAAAAAGTAAAAAGGGCTGCGGATGTAGCTCGGGGGTAGAATGTCCCTGGATTCCATCCCCAGTACCAAAAGAAAAGAAAAAAAAAAGTCAAGACAAGACTCGACTGAGCATAAACTACACAGAAGGCATATCTGCACCTACTAGTAAACTATAAAACTTACTCCCATAATAACTCTGTGATTTAGGGATTCTTCCCAAGATCATAAAACGTTTTGCTTTCCATCCTACTTCATTTTCACACAAACATACCTCTGTTCAAGCAAAAACTTCTGTGCAGATAGTTCTTAGTAATCTGAGGTGTGTTTATGTCTCACAGGTGTGTTTGATCTACCCATATTTCATGTACCTTCTGTGCCAATACCAGGCCCTGGGTAATTCCTTCTGTCTCTTCTCTCTGCTGCCCCTCCCAGGCTGCTGAGAATTTCTGTGAAAAAAAAAAAGCCATGCGCCCAGCGCCCATTCTGCTGCATGACATCTCTCCTAGGTTGGACTCTCATTGCTGTTCAGTCACTTTATTTTATCTCTGTTGAGTCGCTGATACATCCTGCATAGTATTTATTCCCTTCCCTCCCCCCACATTCCTTAAGGCTCCCTGCATCAACCCTGCTCCTTATCCAGGGCCACTCCATTCCTAGCAGATGGTCATTCTTCTAGGATATTGCTCCCCCATTCCTTCAAATGGATCGTCCCCTGACTTCATTCCAGAGAGACTCAGTCACCATGGCAACCACTGCCGGCTTTGGATCATTTCCTCAGAAACCCCAACTGGCAGAGATGGCTGAATTAGGGAACTTTTGCAGGGAAATTCTGGGAGCTTTTGATACTGGGGTCTGAAATCTCAAAGGAAGCTCTAAATTTAAATAACCAGAAAGAAGCTGATCCCTAAGCAGAAAGGAAGAGCAAAGAGGGGGTCTAGGAATAGCAATCTCTTGTCCTGCTAGATGTTTGAGGGGAGTTATAGGTTCTACGAAATAACAGATGTAGAGATCAGCAATCCTGATATCAAAAGACTATTATGTCTTGTTTCATTGCTTTGAATATACATTAAGGGTGCAAACTTTAATACTTATACAGAATAGTGGGTCTCATTGTAGCATATATATGTACATACACATAATTTAGTCAATTTCACTCCCCAGTACTTCCCCTCCTGCCTCCCCCTAAACTCCTTCCTCCACCCTACTGGTCCTCCCTTATATTCTTAAGAGATTCCTTTTCCCCCTTTTCTTTCTAGCTTCTATGTATAAAAGAAAATATACCACCCTTGACTTTGTGAGTCTGGTTTATTTTGCTTAACAATGGTCTCGAGTTCCACCCATTTTCCTGCAAATGACATAGTTTCCTTCTTCTTTATGGCTGAATAAAATTCCACATGCATATATTCCACATTTTGTTCATCCATTCATCTGTTGATGGACACCTAGGTTAGTTCCATAGCTTGGCTACCATGAATTGTGCTGCTATAAACATGGGTATGCGTGTGTGTATCTCTGTAGCATGCTCACTTAACTCTTGGGTAAATACCAAAGAATGGTATAGCTGGGCCATATGGTTGATTTCTAGTCTTTTTTTTTTTTTTTTGCGGTACTGGGGATTGAACCCAGGGGCATTCTACCTCTGAGCTACACCCCCAGCCCTATTTTTCATTCTTTATTTTGAAACAGGGTCTCACTAAGTTGCAGAGGGCCTCACTCAGTAGCTGAGGCTGGCCATGAACCCGGATCCTCCGGTCTCAGCCTCCCAAGTACTGGGACTACAAGCGCATGTCACTAGGCCCGGTCCATTCCTAGTCTTTTGAGGAACTTTCATACTGATTTCCGTAGTGCCTAAATAATTTTCAATCCCACCAACAGTGTACAAGAGTACCTTTTTTCCCTGCATCCTTGCCAGCATTTATTGTTAACTGTAATCTTCATGATTGCCATTCTTACTAGAGTGAGAAGAAATCTCAGTGTAGTTTTGATTTGCATTTCACTGATGGCTAAAGATGTTCAATATTTTTTCATATAATTTTTGGCCATTTATACTTCTTTTGAATATAAATCTATTTAGTGTACCTACCCATTTACTGATTAGACTGTTTGTTTGTTTCGGTGTTAAGTTTTTTGAGTTCTTTGTATGTTTTGAATATTAATTCTGTCAGAAGAGTAGCTGGCAAAGATTTTCTCCCTTGCTGTAAGCTCTCTCTTCATGCTACTGCTTCCTTGGTTGTGCAGGAGCCTTTTAATTTGATGCCATACCACTTATTGATTCTTGATATTATTTTCTAAGCTACAGGAGTCCTTTTGAGAGAGTTGTCTGCACTTACATGTTGGAGTGTTTCTCATATGTTTTCTGCCAGCAGTTGCAAAGTTTCTGGTCTTATTCCTAGGTATTTGATTCATTTTGAGTTCTTTGTTTGTTTGTTTTGCAGAGTGAGAGTTAGGGATCTATTTTCATTCTTCTACATGTGGATATATATATTTTTTCCGAGTACTACTTATTAAAAGGATGCCTTTTCTTCAACATATGCTTTTGGTACCTCTGTCAAGGATCAGATGACTGCATCCTGTGGGTTTGTCTCTGTGTCTTCTATTCCATTCCATTGCTCTATGTATCTGTTTTTATGCCAGTATTATGCTTGTTTTACTACTATAGCTCTTTAATAGAATTTGAAATTGGATATTGTAATGCCTCTAGCATTGCTGTTTTTGCTCAGAATTGCTTTAGCTATTCTGGGTCTTTTGTATCTCCACATGAATTTTGGGACTTTTTTCCTACTTTTGTGAAAAATGTCACTAATAGTTTGATGAGGATTGCATTGAACCTGTAGATCACTTTTGGCAATATGACCATATTAACAATAGTAATTCTGCCTATCCATGAACATGGGAGGTCTTTCCATCTTCTAGTGTCTTCTATTTCTTTTATTAGTGTTCTGTAGTTTTCCTTGTAGTGATCTTTCACCTCTTTGGTCAGATTTATTACTAGGATTTTTTTTATTATTTTTTGAGACTATTGTGAATGGAATTGTTTTCCTGATTTCTTTCTCAGCAAGGTTTATTGTTTGTGTACACAAAAGCCATTGATGTTTGGATGTTGATTTTGTATCCTGCTTACTTTGCTGAAATTTTCAGTTCTAGTAGTCTTCTGGTAGAGCCTTTAAGGTCTTCTACATATAAAATTTATTATCTTTGAATAGAGATAATATGACTTCTTCCCTTCTTATTTGTATCTCTTGTTTCTTTCATTGCCTAACTGCTCTGGCTAAAATTTCAAGTGTGATCTTGAACAGGAATGGTAAGAGTGGACATCCTTGACTTGTTCCTGATTTTAGAGGCAATACTTTCAGTTTTTCCCCATTCAGTATGATATTGGCTTAGGGTTTAGTATATATATATATACAAAGGATATATATATATATATATATATATATATATATATCTCCTTTATTATGTTGAGGTAAGTTCCTTCTATCCCTAGTTTTTACAGTTTTTTTAGTCATAAATGGGCGTTGAATTTTGTCAAAGACGTTTTACACATCTATTGAAATGATCACATGGTTTTTGTCCTTGATTCTATTTATGTGGTGCACTACATTTACTGGTTTGCAAATGAACCATCCTTGTGTCCCTGGGATGAAGCCAACTTGGTCCTGATGCTTGATCTTTTTGATGTGTTCCTGAATTCGATTGCAAGTCTTTGGTTAAGAATTTTTGCATCTTTGTTCATCAAGTATATTGGTCTGTCATTTTCTTTTCTTTATGTGTCCTTATCTGGTTTTATCAGTGTGATACTGGCTTTGTGGAGTGAGTTTGGAAATACTCCTTCTCTTTCTATTTCATGGAATAACTAGTGTTAGTTCTTCGTTAAAGATCTAGTAATGTTCATCTATAAATCCCTCTGGTCCTATGTTCTTCTTTGTTGGGAGGTTTTTATTTTATTATTGCTTCACTTTCATTGCTTGTTATTGGCCAATTTAGGTTTTCTACATACTTTTGGTTCAATTTGGATAGATTGTATGTGTCTAGAAATTTGTTCATTTCTTCTAGATTTTCCAATTTTTTTGAATATTGATTTTCAAAATTATCCTTAGTGATTCTCTGAATTTCAGTGGTATCTGTTTTTATATCCCCCTTTTTTATTTTATTTTTTTGTATGTGTGTGTGTGTGTGTGTGTGTGTGTGTGTGGCACTGGGGATTGAACCCGGGGCATTCTAACCTCTGAGCTACACCCCCAGCCCTATTTTTATTTTGAAACAGGGTCTTGCTAGGTTGATGAGAGTCTCACTGCTTGCTGAGGCTGGTCTCGAACCTGAGCTCCTCCTATCTCAGCCTCCCAAGTACTGGGATTACAAGTGTGTACCACCATGCCCAGCTGTATCCCCTTTTCATCTCTAATTTTGTTAATTTGGATTTTCTCACTCCTGTTTTTGCTCAGTTTGGCTAAGGGTTTATCAATCTTGTCTATATTTTCAAAGAACCAACTCTGTTTCATTGAACTTTTGTATTTGAAATTCTGCATTTCATAAATTTTGCCTCTGATATTTGTTACTTCTTTCCTTCTATTGGTTTGGGGATTGGTTTGTCCTTCTTTTTCTGAGACCTTGAGCTGCATCATTAGGTTATTTATTTGAGATCTTTCTAGGTTTTTTTTTTTTTAATGTAGGCACTCATAGCTATAAACTTCCCTCTTAGAACTGGCTTCATTGTATTCCATAGGTTCTTGTAGGTTGTATTTCTATTTTTTTTTTTTTTTTTTTGCAGTACCGGGGATTGAACCCAGGGGCGTTCTACCTCTGAGCTACACCCCCGGCCCTATTTTTTATCCTTTATTTTGAAACTGGGTCTCACGAAGTTGCGGGAGAGCCTCACTAAGTAGCTGAGGCTGGCCAGGAACCCGGATCCTCCAGTCTCAGCCTCCCAAGTACTGAGATTACAAGTGTGCGCCACCACGCCCAGCTTCTATTCTTGTTTGATTTTAAGAATTTTAAATTTCTTTGATGACCCATTCATCATTCAAAAGTACATTATTTAATCTCCATGTGTTTGTTTAGTTTCTCTTGCTTTTTTATCTAATTTCATTCTATTATGATCAGATAAGTTGCAAGGAATTGTTTCAACCTTTTTGTATTTGCTGACTTGTTTTGTGGCCTAAAATATGACCTATTTTAGAGAAAGTTCCATGGGAACCCGAAAAAAAAAAAGTGTATTCAGCTGTCATTGGGTAAAATATTCCATAGATGTCTGCTAAGTCCAAAGAGGTGTTAGCTTCCTCTTATGGATTTCGGGGTGCACTGGGCATAGCAGAGGTGCAGTGGCCTATTGGCAGTGGTGCAGGGCGACCCTCTGCTCGGGTGCACGCCTCAGCAGGCCTGTCTGGGGCAGGCACACCAGTCAGTAGACTACTGCTGGGGCATGCTCAGTGGGGCCCACGTCTGGGGCACACGCTTATACCTCCAGCTGCTGGGGCACCGTGGCTTCAGCCAGCAGCTGGGACACATGTTGGCAGCAGCTGCTGGAGAGCACTAGGTGGTGGCCGCATCCGGGGCATGTGCATGAGCCCGCAGCTGCTGGTGTGTGCCAGTCGCAGTGTCGGTGGGGGTGGCTTTTGTCAGACGCTGGGGTACACGTGGCTGCAGCTGGCAGCTGGGGCTCACACAGCCGACTGGGGCGCTCCCTGAGAGTGACTTGCTTTCCATTTTACTCGCCCCTCTTCCCTTGTCAGCAACAGGCGAAGTGCGGTTCAGCAGACCTTCAGCTACAGTGATCCCATTACACAGGTGGCCCGTTTCAAAGGTGTTGGTTGTGATAGTATTTTTTGCTATCTCCGGGTGGGATGAAGCTGTACAGATTTAATTCCTTCCAGCCAGCCAGGCTTAGGGCTTAGGAGTGGTGTCTACAACATGTCTGCCTGCCACGGCTTTTCCACTTAAGATAGGCTGTGCCCTGCTCACTCACCAGGTGGTTTAACTCCCTTCCTTCCTTCCTTCCTTCCTTCCTTCCTTCCTCCCTCCCTCCCTCCTTCTTTCTCTCTCTCTCTCTCTTCCTTCCTTCCCTCCTTCCTTCCTTCCCTCCTTCCTTTCTTTCTTTCTCTTTCCATTCTGCCTTCCCCCCCATAGTGGGGATTGAACCCAGGGACATTCTACCTCTGAGCTAAACCTAATTTCTAAATGAGTCCATTTAGAAACTGGATCTTGCTAAGTTGCTGAGGGTTTGGCTAAAACGCTGAGGCTGGCCTCTATCCTGCAATCCTCCTGTCTCAGCCTCTCAAGTCCTGGGATTACAGGTGTGCGCCTCTGTGCAGGGCCGTCTGACTTTCTTTTCTCTGATTGTTCCTGAAGTAAGCTTGCCAGTTTGCATGCGTTCTCCCTTTGTTACTGCTTCCTACTGACCTGCCCTGGACAGGGTTCCAGATTAACAAATGACTTCCTCTTCTCCATTCCAGTAACCAAGTCACTGGCTGTCCTATACCGTGTACCTGCATGTCCTCTGCCCCCACTTCTCTTATCTGCTGTCATCTCACCACTTGGATTTGCTGCCTAGCTCCACTCTGCCATCTTGCCAGCCCCTAAGGGTGAGAACTTTATTTTTTTTGTAATTTTAGATTTACTGTACATGACTTGTAACATACTACAATTTGTATTTGTAAAAAGATGATCTATATTTTGTAATCATTGTACCATATTTGAATTGCAGCAATATCCATGGGTTCTAACAATTATAGTAGGCCCCCAAAATCTAGAAATAACTAGTACTTTTACTTGGGCTATACAGAAGTAGAAGAAATAGAACCAATTCCCATTCAGTGAAAATCCTTTGGGGCTAAAATTTTGAGTTCAAAAGAACTTGACGCTTCAGAAATTTTCTAAAATAGTTTGGGTCGCTATAAACCTGTCTTTACAAGATATACAAGATGAATACTTGCAGTTTTTTCTTTGGATGAGAGTTCTATGGTTTTGATATTGTACCTTTTATCCACCAGGGGAAAGGGTGAGAACTTTCAAAGTAAATGAATATCAAACATTGTTTCACCCTTAATTATAATTTCCAAACCAATTTATGTGGGTGGAGTATGATAACTTAGGCCTATTTACCCAACATTTGATGCTGTCCTCTTTGTGCCAGACACTGTGCTAGGTTTTGGGAAAGAAGGCTTACAAGTTAGGATCTGCTCTAATGGGAGATACCTACACACTGGGAGAAAAGAAAAGAGTTTCAAATTAGACCAAGGTCAGCTCTTCCAGAGGACCTCCCCCACCTTTTTTGGGGGGGAGTAATGGGGATGAAATGCAAGGCCTCCTGCATGCGAGGTGAGTGCTCTACCAATGAGCAGTCCCGAGCCCCAGCCCCAAGAGGCCCTTCTGTAACAAACCACAAGCATTGCAAGCCTGCATGCAACTCCATGAATTTGGGAAACACTGTCCAATAGTGAAACCACTCAGGAGGGTATGGTGGTGCATGTCTGTAATCCCAGTACTTGGGAGGCTGAGATAGGAGGACCGCAGGTTCGAGACCAGCCTCAGTAACTTAGTGAAATTCTCAGCCACCTAGCTAGACCCTGTTTCAAAATTAAAAAAAAAAAATTAAAAGAGAGCTGGGGGCATAGCTCAGAGGTACAGTGCCACTGGGTTCAATTCCTAGTACCACAAAAAGGGAGGGAGGAAGAGAGGGAGGGAGGAAGAGAGGGAGGGAGGGAGGGAGGGAGGGAAAGAAGGAAGGAAAGGAAGGAAGGAAGGAAGGAAGGAAGGAAGGAAGGAAGGAAGGAAGGGAGCCACTCAGCCTTTCCAGCACATCCAAGTTACCAAAGCAGATCATTCTATTTTGAATCAATTCACCTCGAAGCAGTAGGCTCCCCTGCAAGGGGCTCATCCTTCAGAGCTTTTGGGCGTCTGGATTTTCTCTTTCTCTCACCATGCTCTCCTTACTTGCATAGCAGCTGAAAAAAGAAGCTCTCTCTTGACCAAAACTTGAGGACAACAATTTGGAATTACAAAACAAATAACTAATAAAACGTGGTCACTTTGTAATGCACATCAGAACAAATAACAGTGGGAACACAGGAAAGAGAGCGATTGATTTTGCCACAGGGACTTGGGAAAGAAAGGGTTGGCGAAAGCTTCATAGAAGAGAAAAAATTTGAACTATAATGTGTCCTCTTTTATCCTAGGTGATATTTTAAATATATTCTCCCTAGCCACGCATAGTGGCACACGCCTGTAATCCCAGTACTTGGAAGGCTGAGACAGGAGGATTGCAGGTTCAAGGTGAGCCTCAACAACTTAGCGAGACCCTGTTTCAAAATAAAAAAATAAAATAAAAATAAGCCGGGCGTGGTGGCGCACGCTTGTAATCCTAGTACTTGGGAGGCAGAGACCGGAGGGTCCGGGTTGGTGGCCAGCCTCAGCTAGTTAGTGAGGCCCTCCGCAACTTAGTGAGACCCGGTTTCAAAATAAAATATAAAAAATAGGACTGGGGTGTAGCTCGGAGGTAGAACGCCCCTGGGTTCAATCCCCGGTACCGCAAAAAAAATAAAGAAATAAATAAAAATAAAAAGGGCTGGGAGTGTAGCTCAGAGATAGAATGAGCTAATGAGTACCAAATAAATATGTTCTCTTTTTTTGGAAATTAGAAATAAGATAGTTTTTCTATTACAAGAGAGACATTATTCATTGAAGTTAGAAAACCAGCAGAGCAGTTCAGATCCCAGCCCCGCACTGTTGTGGGTGGGTGACCACGAAGCCAGTGAGGACCCTCTGTCAGCAATTTTGAGCACCGAGGGCTTGGCAGTGATGAGGATAAGCATTTGTTATAACCAAGTGAGCCTTTATAAACAACAGAAACACAACACTAAAAACAACACCAGTTATGTCACTTGCAGGAAAATAGATGGAACTAGAGAATATTAAGTGAGATGGGCCAGTCTCTGAAAGACAAGGATCATATGTTTTCTCTTACGTAGAAGCTAGAGAGAAAATGGGAAACAAAAGGGACTTCAGATAAATGAGGAAACAGATGAGTAGAACAGTGGAAGGGGAGCCGGGCATGGTGGAGCACACCTGTAATCCCAGTACTTGGGAGGCTGAGGCAGGAGGATCGCAGGTTCCAGTCCAGCCTCAGCAACTTAATGAGGCCCTCATAACTTAGTGAGACTCTATTTCAGAATAAAAAATAAAAAAGGGCTGGGGTTGTAGCTCAGGGGTAGAATGTTCCTGGGTTCAATCCCCAGTACCCCCCCCCAAAATAGTGGAAAGGAATGGAGGGAGGTGGGGAAGGGAAAAAAGAAAATAGTTCAAACAACGCTGTGTCCATATATGAAGGTATCACTACCAATATTACTAACACACACACACACACACACACATATATATATAGAGAGAGAGGGGAAAGGGCAGCGGGGTGGGATGTGGAGGGAAACACACCACGTGCCGTGTGCATATATGTTTGTATCACTCTGATCCTCACTGTGATATATAATGATGATGCACCAATAAAAGTATAAAATGAAATACAATAAACAGCAACAGAAATGGGAACAGGAAAGTCGGAAGAAGAGGAAACTATCCAGGAAGTGAATTCCTCTGTAACTCCAGCCTGCCTCAGTCTAGACTGGCCGAAGGATCTTTGCAGGGTAATGGATTTGGTGTGTTTATTAAGGACTCTCTGAAGCAGAGCTTTATTCCTCCTCTACCCCAGAAGGCAGCAGTCATATTCACTCTCCATGTCCCTTAAGCTTGCAGGACTTAATTTCTTTTTTCCTATTAAATTAGAATTTAAAATTTTTCTTATTAGCTTCCTCAAAGGGTTTTGGAAAGATAAAGGAAACCATCAAGTCTTAAGAGTGTCATAAACCTCGGGGACGCACACGGCACTCAAATACGAGAGATGATGTCTAATGATATCATTTTTTAAAACGTCTTTCATTATTTTGCCATGTCCTGAAATCCCAGCAAAGCCTAACAGGAATGGGTTTGGGAATTTTACTAAATTAAAAATGTGTAAAGAAGGAAGAAAAGGGATGATGGTTTCCTAGATTTTCATTATTGTTCATTCCAAGTTCCAGGAAAAGTAAAATATTAGTCAGGATGCACAATTAGATGAGTCTCGATTGGAGAAGCCAAGGGAGGGTGCTTAAAATTAGCAAGGCTGATGAAAGCAGAAAAAGGAATCAGCCGTCGAAATCGCGGATTTCTCCGTCGGCAGCACTTTCTGTGCCACCCCCAAAATGTTTCTAGGACTCCACCTGTTAGACTTAGGACCAGCAACGTTGCTGAGCGCACTTCAAGCTATTAATTATCTGACCTCCTGTCTTAATTAGCTATGGTGCACATCTCTGGAGAACTGGAAGGGAATGGGTATCAGGAACCCCTCCCTCTGATGCCAAGAAACCAAGTGACAGAAGAGAGACGATCTGTCCTGAGACATCTAAAAGGCAGATTGGAAGTGACAGTTAGACGCAAGTTTGGTTCAGTCCAAACAAAGAAAATTGCCATGTTGTCCACTGACACCAAAATATTCGCCCTCACCTACAGAAGGATATTTTTTTCCTTAGTTCAGCCGCAGAGATAATACTAATGACTACCAGTGATGGTAGCAAACGCCAAGCTTAATCACCATAATTGACAATTAAGTTGGGTAACAACACAGAGACAGGTGATTTCACACAAGGCTAATGAAAACGGGCTATTAAAATCCACACACGTTTGGCAGCAATTATGAGCTCCTGGAGCCATTTGCTTTGAAATGTGCACATTTCACAGGCGGCTGCCTGCCAACGAGACAACTCTGAACAGGACCAAGAAAGAAAGAAAAAGACAGAGTTGCCAGAGGTTCCCGTAAGCACCGCTTCCTTTCAGTACCTTGTTGGATCCTTCCCCTCTGCCTGATATTTTAAGGCCAAAGAAAGATGCAAAATTCACATTCTAGAAAATGATGCCCCATTTTCCTTCAGAACCACATTGGGACTAGCCTAGGAAAGTGGAGTGGGTACCAGGAAATACGGGGGCAAAAAAGAGGGAATACCAGGGAGAAAGCGCTGGACCGTGTGAGGGAGGGCTGGATTTCCTGTCTAGAGTACATTGAGGGCACTTATTTTATGTTTTTACAAAATGCGAAATGGATGTAATAATCCCTGCTTCCCAAGGATAACAAAAAATTAGTTAAAATCAGTACTTGAAAGGCTGAGACAGGAGGATCACAGATTCAAGGCTAGCCTCAGCAACTTAGTGGCACCCTCAGGAAATTAGTGAGACCCTGTTTCAAAATAAAAAATAAAGTAGGGTGGCAAGGGGTGTAGCTAGGAGGTAGAATGTCTCTGGGTTCAACTTCCAGTACCAAAAAAAAAAAAAAATAGTTAAATGAATCCAGGTCCTTAAAGGGCACTTGGATTCAGAAGGTCAGGTTACTTTACTACAGGTTCAGGCATTTGCTGGTTCCCCCCTATTACTCTCTTGTCTGCCAGAATTCTGCTAGAAGTCCCTGTCCTCTGGGACAGAGACAGGTAGACAGAGCAGGCCACAAGCTACAAGGCACACAAATCTATTAAGGCTACGCCTCACTTCCAAGACCCCTACCTTCAAAGGGAAGGGCACGCAAACAAAATTATCAAATGGTTCTCAGACTCCTGGAGCACAGAATGGACTACACTCTAGCACGAGTCTTAAGCCCTGACTCACACAACTTACACAACTTGCATAATGTAGATTAGGTAGGTAGGTAGGTAGATAGACAGACAGACAGAGTCTTAGGAACAATCAGTTTTAAGGTGGTGGCACATGCCTGTAATCCCAGTACTCGGGAGGCTGAGACATGAGGATCCCAGGTTCTGCAGGTTGTGGCCAGTATGCCTGGTAACTTAGCGAGAGCCTGTTTCAAAATAAAAAGTAAAATAGGCATGTAGCTTGGAGGTAGACCACCCTTGGGTTCAATCCCCATTACTGCGCCCACACGCACACACACACGCACACGCACACACGTGCACACAATAGAGGAACAATCAGCACAAGGTAGTTGAAAGATAAGCTTACCCGTTGATGGCAAATGATTCAAAGTAACTTCAGGCAAATGTCTTAGGCTGCCCAACTTAACATCCTGCAAGATCCTGTATATTCTCTAACCCTGAGACCAGCGCACCTTCTTCCTCTGAAGCCTGTCTCTCTCTCTACCGCTTTGCCTCTGCTTAGTAAATCAACCTGTGCTGCTCATGGAAATTCCTTACATGGTGAGTGTCAAGGACCTGGTTGTCCTGAGTTGAGGTCCCCTCTCTCTGGGGACCCCCTCAGACCCCTTTCCTGTTGATGCTTTGGGCTTATACTATCTGGATATATCAGTTAATGGGGAAGTTAATCGGCTTTTTTAAATGACAAGAAACCAGATAAAGAACAATGACAGCTTGTCTCAAAGTAGTCTAGGAATGACATTTGTATTCAAATACAGCAGTTGAATGTCGTTTTTATCCACACTGACAATCTCTGTCTTTTAATTGGTGTACTTGGATCATTCACATTTATTGTGATTAGTGATGTTGTTGGATTAATGTCAACTATGTTTTCTATTCATTGCACTTGTGCTTTTTAAAAATCTTCCCTTACTTTTCTGCATTTTTTGGTTCTATATAATTCCATTTTATCTCCTCTGTTAGCATCTCGATTATACTCTTTTTCAATTTTTTTTTTAGTGGTTGCCCTATAGTTTGCAATATACATTTAAAATTAGTATACCTACCTCTTCATGGGTGGCACTGGTACCAAGGAGCAGACCATTTTCAATTCTTTGCTCCTCCGTCTCTTCTGACACTGCCATCTTTCATTTAACATGTCCATCTGGTATCATCATCCAGTACATTGTTGCTGTTATTAAACAGTGAACTTTTCAATTGGTTAAGATTAAGAAAAATAAAACATTTTATTTTACCTTCACTTATTCCTTCCTTGATATTTTTCTTTTCATTTATTTTTTGTTTGTTTTTCTTGTTTTTGTACTGGAGATTGAACCCAGGGGCGTTCTACCTCTGAGCTACACCCCCAGCCCTATTTTTTTATTCTTTATTTTTGAAACAAGATCTCACTAAGTAGCTGGGGCTGGCTGCGAACCTGTGATCCTCCTGTCTCAGGTCCCAAGTACTGGAATTACAAGCATGCACCACCACTTCCAACCTGGTATTTTTCTTTATGTAGACCCAAATTTCTAATCGATAGCATTTTCCTGCTCCGTGAGGAATTTATTTAATATTTCTTGCAGGGAAGGTTGGCTGCTGCTTAATTATCTGCTCTTTGTTTGCAAGAGACAAAGTCTTTAGTTCTCCTTCCCCTTTGGAAGGGTAATTTTATCAGATACAGAATTCTAAGTTGGTAGGTTTGTTTCTTTCAACAGTTTAAGCATTTCACTCCATTGTCTTCTTGCTTGCATACTTACTGATAAAAGTCATCTATAATACCTCTTTACAGAGAAGTTGTTTCTCCTTGTGACTTTGCTTTTCCGAAGTTTGGATAAGTGTAGGTATAGTATTTAGGTATTTATCCTGGTTTGTGTTCTGTAAATTTACTGTACTGGAGGGTTAGCCTCTGTTATTATTTAGGAAAATTTTTGACCATTTTAATTTCAAATTTATTTTCTGTGCCATTCATTCTCTTTCTTCTCTCTGTGGGATTCCAGTTATACATGTTATACCTACACTTTTTTGAAACTGTTTCGTAGTTCTTATTCTATTGTGATTTTTTTGGGTGTGTGTGTATGGGACTGGGGATTGAACCCAAAGGCATTCTACCTCTGAGCTTACCTCAGCCAGCACTATTTTATTTTTTACTTGGAAACGGTCTTGCTAAGTTGCTGAGGCTGGCCTCAAACCTGTGATCCTCCTGTTTCAGCCTCCCAACTAGTGGTATTACAGGTGTGTGCCACCATGCCTGACTTCATTCTATTTTTTTCTTTGCATTTCTGTTTGAAAAGTTTCTATTGACCTATCTTCAAGTTCACTGAGTCTTTCTTCAGCTATGCTCAGTCGACTAAGCCTATCAAAGGCAGTCTTCATTTATGTTACAGGTCTTTTTTCTAGCTTTTCCTTTCAGTTCTCTCTTAGTTTCTATCATCTGTTCATACGTGCTATCCACTCTCCTCATTAGAATCCTTAGCATATTAATCCTATTTTACATGCTCAGTTTAATAAAACCAAAATCTGTGTCATGAGTCTTGTTCTAACACTTACATTATCTTTTCAGACTGTTTTTGTTGTTGTTGTTGTTGACTTTTAACATGACTTGTAACTTTGTTGCTGTTGAAAGCCAGATGTGAAACACTGGGTCATAGGAACTGAGGTAAATAGGGCTTTAGCTTGAGGTTTTGTTTTTCTGGCTAGGAGTGGGGCTGTTTCGTGTTTTCTGCAGCTGTAGGTGTTAGAACCTCCGATTTCCTTTAGTGTCCTTTTAGTCTCCTTGATTGTCTTTGGGTTTCCCTGTTTGCATTTTCTTTATTTTTATTTTATTTTTTAAAAATATACTTTTATTGGTGCAGTGTAGTCTCCCATCATAACGTAGTTCAGAATGATAGGGACATACATGCACACAGCACTTGGTGGGCTTCCCCCGGCCCCCTTCCAAGCTCCCTCCTGTTCTCCATGCATGGTATTGAGTTTGGCATTGGTAATTTCACATACGTACATACCTTCAGTGGAAGTGTTTCCTTCATTGATTTATTAATTAGAATTTGTGTTCTTACAATCTTATGGCTCTCTGTTCTAGTCCCCTTTTATTATACCACAGCCCTGTTATAATGGTAAAAGGAACCATACACATTCTATAATCTTTTGACAAAATTTCCCCCCCCTTTTTTGTTTGTACTGGGGACTGAACCCAGGAACATTCTACCTCTGAGCTATACCCCTAGCCCTTTTTATTTTGAAACAGAGTCTTGCTAAATTGCCGAGGCTGGCCTTGAACCTGCGATCCTCCTGTCTCAGCCTCCCAAGTACTGGGATTACAGGTGTGGGCCCCCACATCTGGCTTCCTTATTTGTTTTGTTTTGATGAGCCAAAGTCCTAGAAGAGTTTGTTAGCCTTTTTATTTTCTTTCTAATGTGAGACAGGATGGCTAGAGGGGACGGGGATTATTTAATTGCCCTTATGTTTGATCAGATAAGTCTTGGGAAAAGTTATTTCTCTTGAGGTCAGGCTTTGTTATGGAAAGCATAATACTCCAGTTATTTCAAAGGGGTTATTTCCCCTCTCTCCCCCACCCGAAACACAAGATTATTTTCTCCCACCATCCCAGAGGGAACCTGGTTGGCCTCTTGGAGGTAAAATCATGAAAGAGTGGAGGCCCCTCTAAGACTGAGTCACCAGGTGGTTGAACTCCAAGCTAGTCTGCAATCCACCTGTAGCGATTTGTCCATTACTATTTAAATGTTCCAGCTGGGCGTGGTGGCGCACACTTGTAATCCCAGTACTTGGGAGGCTGAGACCGGAGGATCTAGGTTCCGTTTGTGGCCAGCCTCCACAACTTAGTGAGACCCTGTTTCAAAAAAAATAAAGAATAAAAAATAGGGCTGGGAGGTGTAGCCCGGAGGTAGAATGCCCCTGTACTGCCCAGTACTGCCAATAAATAAATAAATAATAAATAAATATTCCTACAGGTTACTGGCTTCAGCAGTTTCTGCTGCTGGTAAGTTGTGATTCTCTGTAGAAGCCTGTCTCTCCAGTTCTGGGGTGGTGGTTTGCCCTGTAACCTCAGTGTTCTGAATCTAAGAAGAGTTGACAATTTTCAGTTTGTTTCGCTTTTTTTCTTGAGAGGATGAGAGTGACAACTTCCAAACTATTACATGTTGGAGCAGAAAACCACATAATTAAGTGCTTAGACAATTCTAATGAGTCCCCTCTAGTGTATCACTGAGTTGGAAGAGGTGATTTAAATCTTGGCTTGATCCCTCATTAGCAATATGATCCAAGGGTAATTACTTAACCTTTCTAAGCCTTGCTTCTTACCTCAAAGGGAAACTGGAGTCTACTATAAGGGATTCCCTCAACTTCCTGCCTCTCCTTGACTATATCAACATACCAAAGGAGGAGAGGTCCTTTCTTTTCTTCCTTTCTTCTTTTCTTTCTTTTTTTTTCTTTTGTGGTACTGGGGATTGAACCCCAGGGGGCATTCTACCTCTGAGCTAAACCCCTAGCCCTCCTTATTTTTTGTTTTGAAACAGGGTCTTGCTACATTGCTGAGAGTATCACTAAGTTGCTGAGTCTGGTCTCGAACCTGCAATCCTTCTGTCTCAGCCTCCCCAGCACTGGGTTCACAGGTGTGCACCACCACACCTGGCTAAGAGAGGTCCTTTCTAAGGTTGACCTTCCCCCAGTGTGCTCTAAATCTCACTGTTGCCCATCTCTCAGGGACTCCACCCCATCCGTTCTTCTCCTTGCTCTCCTTTTCCTTTAATCATTGCAACTCTTGGTGGTCTCCCCATTCATCATTTAGAAAGGCCAGATCCCTTCCATGTTAAAAGTGGAAGACCAAGAGGCAAGGAAAAGCCAGACGCGGTGGCACACAACTGTAATCCCTCCCCACTTGGGAGGCTGAAACAGGAGAATTGCAGGTTCGAGGCCAGTCTCAGCAATTTAGCGAGACCCTGTTGCAAAATACCCCAGTAACACACACACACACACACACACACACACACACACACACGGAAAAGGACATTTTCATGATTTGCTGTGAGTACAAACTGGCATTTCCTCTCTGCAGAGCCAATGGGTAACAGTATGGAAGCTTCACAAGTTAATGTACAGTGTGGTTTATCAACTGTAGTTCTAGCAATGTATCCTTAGGAAATAATCTAGGATGTGTGCTCTTATGTGTACCTGTTTCACAGGGATGCTTACCTCAGCAATATTTACAATAGAGAAAAAGGAGAAACAGCTTAAATATTCAACAACAGAAGTTTTTTTGTTGTCAGTTTTTTTTTTTTTTTTTTTTTTTTTTTTGGTGGTGGTGGTAGAAGCTATAGCCCCAACCCTTTAAAGAAAAAAATTTTTTTTTGAAACAGGGTCTTGCTAAATTGCTGAGGTTGGCCTAAAACCCATGATCATCCTGTCGCAGCCATCCAAGAACTGGAATTACAGGGGTGTGCCATCACTCCTGATTTCAATAATAGAAGATTTATTAAACTAATGATAATATCTACCATGTAAAGTCATAGCATTGAAAAATTTAATTAAATGAGCAACTTTTTTTTTTTGCAGTACTGGGGATTGAACCCGGGGCATTCTACCTCCGAGCTACACCCCCAGCCCTGTTTTTTGTTCTTTATTTTGACATAGGGTCTCACTAAGTTGTGGAGGGCCTCACTAAGTAGCTGAGGCTGGCCGTGAACCTGCGATCCTCCTATTTCAGCCTCCCAAGTACTGGGATCACAAGCGTGCGCCACCACGCCCGGCTTCAAATGAGTAACTTTTAATAATGCATTTAGTGGAAAAAGACAGATTACAACATTTATTTTTAAATATATGTATGAAATTGTGTGTGTAACACACAAATGAATTTATACTTCAATTTGTGAATGTATAACATACACGCCCCCACTAGAAAAAGATTAGAAGAGTGTGTGTTCCAGTAGTTACATCTGAATGTGGGATCAGCTGATTCTTATTTTTCTCTGTATAATTTATTTGTTTACTTTATGTTTAATTAACATAAGTTAATACATGCTGGTTTTATTTCATCTACTATGTTTCTTTCTAGCTGGTGTACACAAAAGAAAAGAAACTAAGCTGGGCATGCCTGAGAAGCTGAGACAGGAGGATTGCAGGTTGAAGGCCAGCCTTGGCGATTTAGCAAGACCCTCGGCAACTTGGCAAGATCCTATTTCAAATTTAAAAAAAAAATTTTAAAGGGCTGGGGGTGTAGCTCAGAGGTAGAATGCCCCTGGGTTCAAACCACAGTAAAAAAATAAATAAAATTAAAAAAATAGAAGTTAAAAAAAGGAAGGAAGGAAGAAAATTAGAAGGGCAAGGAAGGGAGGGAGGGAGGGAAGGAGGGAGAAAGGAAGGAAGGAAGGAAGGAAGGAAGGAAGGAAGGAAGGAAGGAAGGAAGGAAATTAGAAGGGCCCAGCATGGTGATGGAGTGGGCAATGGCAGATAAGAAATTCCTAGAGATGGGAGATGAGATGACAGGGTTCTGATCTAGAACAACCAATTTTATGAATCCCTTTTTATCAGTAGCATTCAAAAAATTTCTGTTTGGGGGCCACTCAATTAGGCAAGATATGTAACTCACTTTGTTTTATGAACAAAGAACTTCATAATAACACATTTAAAGGAAGAAAATAAACATGCCCTTGTAAAAATTTGGCTAGTAGCTTTTATTATTTACTTTAAAAATATAGAATAAGTCAGGCATGGTGGCACACACCTGTAATCTCAGAACTTGGGAGGCTGAGACAGGAGGATCACAGGTTCTAGGACAGCCTCAGCCAAGCAGCGAGACTCTCAGTAACCTAGTGAGACCCTGTTTCAAAATAAAAAGTACAAAAAGGGCTGGGGGTGTAGACTGGAGGTAGAATGCCCCTGGGTTCAATCCCCAGTGACACACACACACACACACACACACACACACACACACAAGAAATCTCTAGGTAGAGCACTGACTTCTCTTCAAGCTCACTGGTTCTTTCCTAAGCAGTGTCCAGCCTACTGGTGGCCATCGAAGGCATTCTTCATTTTTTTGTAATGTCTTTCTGGTGTGTGTGTGTGTGTGTGTGTGTGTGTGTGTGTTACTGGGGATTGAATCCAGGGGCATTCTACCTCCGAGCTATACCTCCAGCCCTATTTTTTATTCTTTATTTTGAAATAGGGTCTCACTAAGTTGTGGAGGGCCTCACTAAGTAGCCGAGGCTGGCCACAAACCCGGATCCTCCTGTCTCAGCCTCCCAAGTACTGGGATTACAAGCATGCACCACCATGCCCA
>PVJS01015212.1:0-19774 GCA_004027185.1 Glis glis
AGAGCTGTGTGCATGTATGTTAACACCAAACTGATACTCATTGTGATGTGAGACTACAATGCACCAATAAAAACATAAAAAAAAGAAGTTTTGTGTCTAAGTTAATCAATGATATAGGTCTGTAGTTTTCTTGAGCTGTCTTTATTTGGTTTTGGTATCAATGTGATGTTGGCTTCATAGAATGTATTTGGGAGAGTCCCTTTACTTTCTATTTTATGGAATAAATTGAGGAGTGTTGGGATTAGTTCTTCTATAAAGGTTTTATAAAATTCACCTGGGAAACCATCTGGACCTGGGCTTTTCTTTGATGGAAGGCTCCTTATTGCTGCTTCAATCTCTTTGGTTGCTATTGTTTGATTTAAATTTTCTATATCTTCTTGACTCAACTTAGGAAGGTTGAATGTGTCTAGAAATTTGTCAATTTCTTTTAAGTTTTCCCTTTTGTTGGAGTGTAGTTTTTCAAAGTAGTTTCTGATAATCCTCTGGATTTCTGTGCTGTCGGTGGTAATATCACCTTTTTATCTCATATTTTAGTAATTTGGGTTGATTGTCTCTTTTGGTTAGGTTGGCTAGTGGTTTGTCTATCTTGTTTATATTTTCAAGGAACCAGCTTTTGGTTTTGTTGATTTTTTGTATCGGTTTTTTAATTTTCTACTTCAGTGATTTCTGCTCTTATTTTAATAATTTCCTGTCTTCTACTGGCTTTGGGGTTAGAATGTTCCAGTTTTTCAAGGGATTTGAGGCGTGTCATTAGGTTATTTATTTGGTGATTTTCTGTTCTTATGTGGGCACTCACTGCTATGAATTTTCCTCTTAATACTGCCTTCACGGTGTCCCAGAGATTTTGATATGTTGTGTCTCTGTTTTCATTTGTTTCTAGGTATTTCTTGATTTCTCCCTTATTTCTTCTTTTACCCATTCCTCATTCAGCAGTGTGGTGTTCAGTCTCCACGTGTTGATGAGGTTTCTCTGGGTCTTCGTATAGTTGATTTCCAGTTTCATTCCATTATGGTCTGAAAAGTCACAGGGGATTATGTCACATTTTTTGAACTTGCCGGTACTCACTTTGTGGCCTAGGATATGGTCTATTTTAGAGAAAGTTCCATGAGCAGCTGAAAAAAATGTGAATTCAGCTGTAGTTGGGTGGAATATTCTGTATGTGTCTACTAGGTCCATTTGGTTTATGGTGTTCCTTAGATCTGAGGCATCTTTACTGACCTTTTGTCTTGAAGATCAATCTAGTGGTGTGAGTGGTGTTGAAGTCTCCCAATATTATTGTATTGGGATCTATGTGTGATTTAATGTCACAAAGACTTTCTCTTATGAAAGTGGTTGCACCTATGTTTGGGGCATAAACGTTGACTATTGTTATATCCTCTTGCTGAATTGTTCCTTTTACCAGTAAGAAATGACCTTCTTTGTCTCTTCTGATAAGTTTAGAAGTCTAATTTGTCTGATATCATAATTGTTACTTCTGCTTGTTTTCGAGTTCCGTTAGCATGGATTACCTTGCTCCATCCCTTCACCTTTAGTTTGTGCACATCTTTACTTGTAAGGTGTATTTCTTGCAGGCAGCATATAGATGGATTGTGATTTTTAATCCATTTTGCCACCTTATGTCTTTTGATTGGGGAGTTGAGGCCATTTATATTCAGCATGATTATTGAGAGATGTGTTTTCATTCCTAACATTTTGAGTTTTAATTTCTGTTTGAGGTAGTGTTTGTTCTTTGCCTAGTTGTTTGTTTGATGGAAATCACTGTTTCTCCGTTTCTGGTGTTTCCTTATTATTTATTCCTTGTAATTAATCTCTTTGAGTATTTTCTCTAGTGCTGGTTTGGAAGACACAAAGTCTTTCAGCTTCTGTTTGTCATGGAAGGTATTTATTTCCCCGTCAAATTTGACAGATATCTTTGCTGGGTAGATAAATCTTGGCTGGAAGCTGTTTTCTTCCAGAGTTTGAATTATGTCACTCTAGGCCCTCCTGGCTTTCATGACATGGTTTGGGAGGTTGGGAGTGATTCTTATTAGTTTGCCTCTGAATGTTCCTTGGTCTTTTACTCTCGCTGCCTTTATGATTCTCTCATTGGCCTCTACATTAGTCAGTTTGATTATTATGTGGCATGGTGAACCTCTTTTCTGATCTTGTCTATTAGGGGTTCTACATATTACCAGTACCTGTGTGTCGACCTCTTTGTCTATGTTTGGAAAATTTTCTAATATTACTTCTCTGAATAGATTATTGATTCCTTTGGTTTCAGCTTCTATTCCCTCTTCTATGCCTATTATTCTTAGGTTTGCTCTTTTAAGACTGGCTGAGATTTCTTCAATGTCCAATTCATGCTGTCAAATTGTTTTTTCTAATTTATATACTATGTGTTCATTTTTGGAGAGGTCATCTTCTAAGAGTGAGATTCTGTTTTCCATGTGGTCTAGTCTATTGTTGATGGTCTATATTGATGCCTTCATTTCAATTATTGCATCCTTTACTTCCTTCAGAGCTTCTTTTTGATTCTTGTTCAGGGTGTCATATTCTTTGTTTATTTGATCCTTCATTGCTTTCAGGCTCTCTCTGAATTATTTTCAGAAATCCTCTATCATTTCTACTATTAAAGTACTGAATTGTCCTGGCAATCTTTGCACTTCTGTGTTGGCAGGTTCTGTTGTTGTGGGGTTGTGGGAGCTCATTGTTTCTTTGCTATTCTTCCTTTTCATGATTTCAGGTTTTTTATGTTTATACCTTTGTTGCTTTTGGTAGCTCTCTCTCTCTCATACTCTGGAGGTTTCCTATGTCTAATCTCTCTCCCTTTATAATTTCTTATCCTCGAGGTAGATTCTTGCTACTAGGTGAGCCTTAAAGGTGAATAGCCTTTACTAAATTGTTATTCTCACTTTCTCAGTATAACATCCATTTGAAGGCCCAATTATTGGTCTCCTTCAGTGATTGGGACCCTTGCCTGGTGCCTCTCACTACCTGTGCAGGAAAACCAGTGCCGCTATTGACCCTCTCACTGCAAGCTTGGGTCTCCACATTCTCCACTTGGGCTGTCCCTATGTCTCTCTCTGTCCACACCTATGGCAGGTGTCACCAGCAGGGGGCTCTGGACTTGTGTCTCTCTTTACCTACAGAAGCAGCGAATGTCACTTTGATCCGATTCTGTGCAAACACGGAACTCCACATTTTCCATAGAGAGGGCTGGTTTGGTCCAATTTTTCACCAGGTGCCACAGCTGTATGTTCTGTGGTGATCCCCAGCGACTCTATAAGGGTGCTGTGACCTGCGGGCGGCAAGTCTGTTCCACCCAAATGTTGCCAGGGACTGTCTGCTTATCCATGCGTCTACTGCATCCCACAGCAGACCCCACTCCCACCTCTGCCAGGGCAATCTGCACAGTCTCAGACCCTGTGATTCCCTGTGGCCGTGCTGGGTCATCTCCCCCTGGGGCTGCTCCTTGACTTGCGGTCTGGTTGAGTGGTGCTCTTAATCTCTTGGGGGGGGGGCTCAGCCACTGCCACAGGTTCTGGTCAGGCCTCCGGCTACTGGGGGCTCTGCCAAGTGTGGATCTAACTGCTGCTCACTTTTGTACCTGATGCTCTACAGTGCTGGTTTTAGAAAAGGTCCCTGGCTTCTTTGTTGGTGGCCTGCAGAATCTGGTTGCCGCTGGTGCGGTCTGACCAAGATGGCACCGCTGCCACTTCTGCCGATGTAGCAGTTCGGGTCTGTGTCACTTGTGGAGCAAGTTGCTGCTCACCTTCACTGCTGCTATTCTGCAGTTGCTGGATTCACAACAGGTCGCTGGCGTCTCCGTTTGTCTTATGTAGAAGCCACAATGCTGGTAAGGTCCTACTAAGATGGCACCACTGCAGCTGCTCTCCCTTTTCCATTCTTAGTTAAAAAAAATAAAAAGGTTTTGGATTTCTTCTAAAGCGACCATTACTAAAATATAAAGGAAACAATGACAAACTATTTCACTTATATTAGCCTACAACTTTTCCAGAATATTGAGTCCAAATCTGGTTTAAGTCTAGCTAGTTTGATATGAATATTTCTAGTAGCTACTGCATTCAGAATCAAACTCATTAAATCCTGGAGGCAAAAGGTTAGTTCTGGCTGTTTTTATTTATTCATTTTTTTCTGGTGAATTGTGACTCTAAAGGGTGTCAGGAAGTTAGCATGAATAGCTATGCTTGAACACTGAACAAAGACAAGGCAGAATATCCAGGAACAAGGAGAAAGGAGTAAATGTCTATTGGGTCCCTATTAAGAACTAAGCATTTTAAGTGGTGCTGTTCTTCCAGCGATTTTATAAGATGAGTATTAGTATACCCATTTGACAAATGAGGAAAATAAGGCTCAGAGAGTTTAGAAAACATGTCTAGTTTTAGTAAGTGACAAAACCGGCTTTTGTACCTGGGGTTAGTGTGTGGAGTCAGGACATGCTGGGGGCATAGCAAAGGCCTGGAGTCTGAGTGAGTTGGAAGGCCAAGCTTGGTGTTGAGAAGTCCAGCTGGACAGAAAGCACAGGCATGACCAAAAAGACCTTGAAATCCAAAACCAGGATTTGTGTACAGTGAACCCTGATGGAAGGAGTCAGGCTAACCACAAGGAAAAATGGCAGAATCCAGACAATATCAGCTTGGAAAAGAGTGTTCATGGCTTAGAACCTCCACAGCAATATCTATTGCCCTGACTATTGGTCCCGGGGCAGGAACTATTTTTCTCATGCCTGGCATGAAGCTGTCTGCCTGGCATGAGCAGATAAGACAGGCAGGTAGATGAAGTGAGGGTCTACAAATGCTCCTCCCCTGCACAGACCTCAGATCTTCCTGGGTAACACAAAAACAAATTTGATGATATGTAGTAGCTTTAGCTTTGGAGATGGAAGCTTATCTCTAAGATAGGGAATAAGAAATGTGGAGATCAGAAGTAGGGCAGGGTCCATGAATCTGCCTGTGATGAGAAGAAATTAGGTTAAGTAATTGAACACTTGATCTAGACCTGGAAGTTTCAGGGGAGTTCAATGAAGTTGGTATGCAGGATGTAATTTATATGCCAGGTAACTGATAAAAGGAAACATTTATACCCTGGATTTGGGAGGTATTCTTAGTATCACTTATAAAAGCCAGTAACTCGCTGGACATGGTGGTGCATCCCTGTAATCCCAGGACTTGGGAGGCTGAGACAGGAGGATTGCAGGTTCAAGGCCAGCCTCAGCAACATAGCAAGGTCTTTAGCAACTTAGCGAGACCCTGTTTCAAAGTAAAAAATAATAAAATAGGGCTAGAGTTATAGGTCAGAGGTAGAATGCCCCTGGGTTCAATCCCCAGTCTCTCTCTCTCTCTCTCTCTCTTACACACTCACACACACACACACACACCCCTAGGGACTCAAGTGTTGGTGGCTAAATTAAATGAACTGGTCATAATGGCATGTTGACATGGCCCATTCACTATAGGAAGGCAGGTATAGAAGGGGCTTGATTCTAGATCTGAGTCCAGATCCAGAAGGGCGCATGCCCTTCATTCTTTGTTGATGGCATTGGGGAAACCTATACTTTGAGAGTGACCTAGTTCTTAGTAAAAGTCTGAG
The DNA here is from genome assembly GCA_004027185.1 of Glis glis. NCBI lineage: Eukaryota > Metazoa > Chordata > Mammalia > Rodentia > Gliridae > Glis > Glis glis. The sequence goes on from PVJS01015212.1 coordinate 5,590, forward strand.
TTCCCCAGTGTTGCTTGCTCCTGAGTTTTCCTATCTGAGAAACCAGATAGTGCTACCTCCTCTTGTACCCAGTAAGCAGATCAAATAGAGGAAGTCCTTCCATGACACCATTTTCAAAGCCATGACACACCTGTCCACAACAGTCTAACCTGGGTGGTGATTTCTACACTCAGCAGCATTAGAATTTACATTCTTTAAATGGTAGCAAAGCCAACATTGGCAGAAAAACAGACCTCGTCCAGAAGGTGGGATTTTCAATTTTCTATGAAGCATCCAACCGACATCCCACAATCACTTTCTTTCTGATGCCTGGGCTGGTGTGCAGATATTGGTTCATGAGGAGATGCGGTGTACTCCTCGGGTGGTGGCGGGAACCACTGTGCTGCCTTATTGAATAGCAGCCAGACCCGCAAGCCCTGGCTCGGGTATTTTACACATCTACCACCGACATCAGGTTTTATTAACACGGGAGACAGCTTTCTAATGAAATATGGCCCTTAACTTCCTTTTATATTTGGTAATATCCTGAACTCTTTATCCAAATGAAGCATAAAGCACTTACAACTGTGTTTGGCCATTGCACCGACCGAGGAATATATTCATTTGCAGTAACATGGGATTCAATGGAGTGGAAAATAAGCTCTGAAAATTGCTCTTGCCACGAAATTGTATCAATAAATAGGAGAAGTCCATTTAGATAGCACTGACCAATCTCCCCCCGGTGACAGAAATTAATATGGCCAAGTGGTGTGTGTTGAGGTAAGGGGCAGGAGGTGCTAGAGCTTGAGCTAGCTATGTGCCAAGGCTGCCTAGTGTGGCTAACTTATTTTACTGTTCAAAGAGCAGCTGAGGATGTCTCTGTGTGGTGCAAGGAGTGTGAGGGAGGCAGAAGTCCTTGGAGGATGGAGCAGGAGGAGAGTTCCACCCATAGGGTCATTGGCCATGCTCTTACTATTGTGTCTTAGAGTCAGCAGAGACTGCAGCCCTTCCCCAGGGCCATCCATCCCAAGATAAGAAAATGAAAAGAAGGCTCATATTGTACTTCTTTGAGATGGTGTGGCTTCCAGCTGTTAATTTCAATATCCAGTACCATGTTCTCATAATAAAATTCTAGCAGATGCATCTGAAAATAAACACATGGTTGATCTGTGATTTTTTTCCATGTGGAGATGAATAAAACATCAAGTTCAGGTGTAAAGTCATCAATGATGATGTAAAAATTTTGTGGAAACCACAAAGACATGTGATTGATGATATGAAAATAAAGTTCAATGAAGAAGCAAAACTGCTAATTTCTGTATGAATTTAGGTAAACTGTGTCATCTCTGAACTCAGTGGCCACATTAGTAAAATGGACCTAATGACAGCTGTGCCACTTGTGTCTCAGGGTTGTTACAATCAAAGGAGATTTTGTAGGTCAAAGTAATTGTGATAATCTGTAAATATTTAAGGGACTATTATTGTTTTCTACCATCAGCACTGATGCTGAAAAACAATAATCATGAAAGTTAATTATACCTTTAAGAACTACTTCTTTGTGCCTCTAGAGGCAGAATTCTGTGGCGAAAGATGATAAATTGGGGATGCTGAAGAGCTAGGTTCCAGTGCTGTATCTGCTGTCACGATACAGTGAGCCCATGGGCAGCAAACTCAACATCTCTCCTTTTTGCATCTGTAAAATGAAATGGCTGTACTGGATTACCTCTAAAATTCCTTTCCAGCATCAAATTTTGTATGTCTTTGATCAAAGCGATATCATAATGAAAACCCAGATGATAAGCCAGAAACGAAAGAGCATGTGTCATCATTTTAAAAACAAGAAAAATCACAATTCTCTTGTGATTTGATGTTAAAGGACAAGATCACGGAGGGGGTTTTAGAACTGGTTTTCCAAGCTCTGTACTTCCTAGGGTAAACTTATCTTAAATCAAAATCACAGCACTTGTGCTATTTCTGAAACCATCCAATTTCCCTGTTTATTTCTCTTTTGATTCATCTGTCCGATGTCAATGAAGCTTGCTAGAGGGGGCAGCGTCTTCTCTTTTCCAGATACCCACTGAGATTCTTGGGTCTTGGCAACGATGTAAGAGCTGCGTTTTCAGGTGCCCACGGCCACCCAGGTAGAGGCTGTCCACATTACCTGCTCTCCTTGCCAACAGAGGAGCCTTGGGGACCTTCTTTTAGTCTGGACATTCAGAGTGACACCAGGAGAAGAGAATCCAGGGCCTCTGGCTTGTTGGCTAAGCCCCTCCCTCCCCCTCTAAGTGGTTGTCAGGAGGCCTTGGCACACGGTAACTCCATGTGGTGCTCAGTGCCACATCTCCTTCCCCTGTGTGTGCTTGTCACGCTGCCCCTTGCACCCTGCAGGGTTTCCACTGCTCTCATTAGTCAGAGCCTAGCAGATGATCATACAGCTTGCAGCAGGTGGAACATGGGAAGAAACATTGACTTGTAGCCATGTTCCATTAGCAACGTGGGTAAAGGGAGTCTGCACTGTGCTCTGTGCTCCTCCAATCAGTTGTCACTTACACTCTTGGAAAAAAGTGCAAGCCCTTGATCAAACTTGGGGAAAATTGTATCAATACAGAATCCATGGTGCTCACCACAACCTGGCAGTCGGGACTGAGGCTCCAATTTTGGCTGCCTCGACTAAAGCACCCACGGTATCTCTAGAGGCAAGCCAATGTACTGAATTGATGAATAAAATATATAAAAGCATTCTCCTTGTAAAAGCCCAAACAATAGAAATGAAAGCTTATTTACTATCACACATTATCCCATGTCCTTCCCAGAGGAGAGCACGGCTGATCGATTAGCTTTGTTTTTAAGCATACAGCTGTATGTATCAGGATAATGAGGGGTCACTGGGCACTCCCCTGCAGGATTCTCTAAGAATCTACTACCATCACCCATAACTCCCTCCTTAAGATGTAGGAACAGTCTAGCGTGCTGACCAAACCTATAATCCCAGTACCTGGGAGACTGAGTCAGGAGGATCACAGGCTTGAAGCCAGCCTCAGAAATTTAGCAAGGCCCTCAGCAAGTTAGGAAAACTGTTTCCAAATAAAAAATAAAATAGGACTTGGGGTATAGCTTGGAGGTAGAATGCCCCTGGGTTCAATCCTCAACATCACACACACACACACACACACACACACACACACACACACACACACAATGTATAAACAAGGAAGCAGAGTTGTGATTTATTGCTTTAGGGAAAGAGTGCTGAGGTGTTTCCCTGTCAGCTTCACAGGGAATCAGAGGAGTTGCCTTGGTTTAATCCTCAAGCCAAATGAGGAAGACTCTGAAGGAACCACTCTTGATTGGGGGAGTGTCTGCAAAAGGGGAAGTGGCTTCTAATGCACTAATTGGATGTTGGCTCTGCGAGTAGACTTGCTGGTCTTCATTCAACACCCATCTGAACAGGATGAAAAGTGAATTGGATAAAGAGGGTGGGTATGAAGCAACTGCACAAGGCGTGGTTAGAAGTGAGTAAAGTTTTCTGCCCATCAAGTGGACACAGAGGAAAGTCTTTCATCTATTTTGGGAAGAACTCCCCCATGTTCCCCAAAGAATGATGTCTGCTAGCCCAGTGGTATCAAAGGCCAGACATTGCCATCCAAGGGAGCACCCCAAAGTTAGCAAGGCTCCAATTCCACCTCCTACACCAGGAAAATGGACGAGAGAGAGAGAGAGAGAGAGAGAAGAGGCCAGGCATGGTGGCACACACCTGTAATTCCAGTTCTAGGGAGGCTAAGACAGGAGGATCACAGGTTTGAGGCCAGCCTCAGTAACTTAGGAAGACTCTCAGCAACTTAGCAAAATCCTGTTTCAAAATAATAAAATAGGGCCCGGGTGTAGTTCAGAGGTAGAATGCCCCTGGGTTTAATCCCCAGTAACGCGCACACACACACACACACACACGGAGGAGGAAGAGAAGGAGAAGCAAAAGAGCAGAGTACCTCCCTCCTTACTCCAGATCCCTCCACCCAGGGTTAGGCTGAACTAGGTCAGAAGAAAGGATATAAGAGATTTATGTTAAACTGGGATAAATGAATGACTTAACTGGGAGTCCTTAATCTGCAACAGTGATCAGAAAGCTATGGGATCTGTCCTGCATCTCATTAAGATCTTAGAATGGGAAATTCAGTGCATTGAAAGGCAGTGATTGAAAAAAATCAATTCTATACTTGTATCCCTATGAATCAGCCTTTTCAATAAACTAGTTATGTGCAGTAAGATAGAGTGTTGTTTGTGTTGTTTAACATTAATAATGTCATAACGTGTATATCATACTGTAACTCGCTTTTCTCCCTCAGTAGTATGTCTCCGAGATCTTTGTATGTCAATACACTTGGATTTTGTTGTTATTTATAACTGCTGCATAGTCTTCCACAGTACTACATTCCTGGAGTGTATTTAGCCATTCTGGGATGATAGGTTTTCACCTGTTGTGAAGAAGTACAAGCTGTGAAAGAGGCCAAGGTCTGGCATAGGTCTCTGAGGTCAGGTCAAGACTTTTAAACTGACTAGGAAGTTGCCTGGGTCTTCTGACTTCCTGGTGCTCTCTGAGGTTCGGCTCTAACTATGTGGACTTGGGAGAGAAAGTATCAGGACAGGTTGCCTGGAACTAGAATTGCCTTCTCCCCTTCATCTTCCCAGTTACTGCTCCTCAAAAGCCCCCTCTTACCAACAGAGAAGCAAACCCAGTGACTTCAGGTCAACCCTGTGTTTTCTCCCTTAAAAAACTAGAGTGAATTCATTCTTCCTCTTTCCAAGTTTTAGTTTTGTGGTAATTAACCAATAATGTCAGAAAAATACTTTGAAAACCTTGAAATGGAGGAGAGTTATTAAAAAAACTCAAGGATTTCTTAAAAACAACAACCTCCCATTCCAGCTAGATGTAATATCTCATGTATATTTGTCAGATACATATATTTTAACCTCTCACTTATGTTTTTAAAGTAATACATGCTCATAATAGCAGGATATCTTTTTCTGGTGATACTTTGCTTCCTTACCAGTAATTACTGAACAGATGTAAGGGTGTCCAAACAAATGTATACAACATTAAATATACAGTGCCAAGTACAGAATATATTAATGATTTCACATCTTGCAGGACTCGAGTCATCATAATCAAACATCCATAAACGCCTATTGAAGCTTAGTGAGCTCCTAATCCTAAATTTTGTTTTTTATTGTTCTTTTCACAGCCTCCCTCAGGAAGCTTTCAAATGAGAGTGTCAGCCGTCCGCACAATAGGATTCTCTCTAAAATCTCTCTTCTTTGTTTTCTCCTGAGAGGAAAACAATCTGGCACTGTCCTTTCTCCCACTATGAGACGGGGCTGTTTTCATTGATTTTCCTGTTGTCTTTTGTATTTGGTTCTGCCTGTCTTCCAAAATCTTACTGTTAAATTTTTTAGCAATAAGTGTGTTATTATTATGCAGTGATCCAGGGTGGCTAAAAGCCTAAGAGCGTCTTCCTAGACAATGCCGGGAGAAGTGGCCACCCCAGATGTGTTCTCCTGATTTATAATTCTCTTTTAGGCTCTTATTTATAGGTATCAGTCACCTGCCACAGGATCACCACTGAGTATGGATACAGATGAAGAAAGGCCCAATTCGTCCTGAAAACTTAGCTTCCTTATCAGCCCTTATCAGCCACCTGCCAGTGATATGTTTTTTCAACTTGGGAAACACACACACACACACACACACACACACACACACAGATCACTTGGTATATCTGACATTTTTTTTTTAACAAGGGGTTGAACTCAGGGGAATTCTACTTCTGTACTACACCCCCAGCTCTATTTTATTATTTTTTATTTGGAAACATGGTCTCGCTAAGTTGCTAAGAGCCTTGCTAAATTGCTGTGTCTGGCCTTGAACCTGTGATCCTCCCATCTCAACCTCCCAAGTGCTGGAATTACAGTCATGTGCCATTAAGCCCAGCTATGTCTGACAATTTTTTTTTAGGAGTGTTTATGAAGTCACAGGATCAGAAGAGAAACTGAGAGCCCAGGGAGTGTATTCCCCTGCCTCTGGGTAGATCAGCAGTTGGCTTCCCACGCAAGCAGGCTCTCTTCTCCTACTATGGTTTTCCAGAATTAAAGATTGTGTTCCTAATTCTGAACAAATAGTTGTAATGTTTAATAATCCTCACTGTCTGGACACTTTTCTTTTTAACATAACTAAGAGTTAGGGTGAGCCTCTTGTCTCTATATGTCTACATTCCCTGGAAAACCCTTGCATTGATAGGAGAGGGAATTTGCTACATTTGAAGACATCGTGTGTGTGTGTGTGTGGGGGGGGTGTACTGCCTCTGAACTACACCCTCAGCCCTATTTTATTTTTTATGTGGAAAAGGGGTCACACTAAGTTGCTGAGGGCTTCACTAAGTTGCTGAGGCTGGCCTTGAACCTTCAATCCTTCTGTCTCGTCCTCCCAAGGACTGGAATTACAGTCCTGCACCACCACACCCAACCAGCATCACCCTTTTTGAGACAAGTAAGTTTGTGTTTTTATCATCTTAGCAATTTTTTTTTCTTTTATGCTTCCTCCAAGTGCCCAGAATCAGATCTGGAAAGGCTGTCCCTGCCTTTTTGCCATGGGCAGAATGGGGCCAAATGCTCAGAGAACACTGAAGATTTCCTAAGAATAGGTGTGTGTAGAGGAGACAGATGGCTTCCTTTGTACCTGATAGATTCCCACTGTCTGAACATCTGTGAGAGGAATGGGGGGTGTTTACTTCGAGATTCTATTTGTGTCAGTAGGAAATCAAAAGTAAACTTGAGCAGCTTCCATGGAGGCAGGGTAAAAGGCTGGGGGAATCTGCTGCTTCGTGCAGCTCTGTAGCCACCATCCCCTCACTGATTGACGAGAGGCAGAGCTTGCTCTACTGTCACATCCTTTGTGATGGTACCTGCTGCCTAAGCTCATCAGACCAACAAGCCATCCTGGTGGGTCAGCTGACCTCCACGGTGCAGGTCATGAGCCAGGGCTCAGGGTGTCTTTTCCTTTGACATTTTATCCCTTCATCTTCCTCAGTTTCCCGCAGGGAGTACAGTCATAAAATTGATGTCTGATGAGTGATTAAGCTTAGAGTTTGATGGATAACTCGGGTTCCAGATCTTTATTTTTTACAATGAAAAGTACGTGTTACTAGTATTAGGGATGCTTGTGTCCTTCACTCTAGATTTCTTCCAAGTATATAACAAGAATCTGAAATCGCTCAGAGAGCTTGGAATAAAAAGGAGGTGAAAAGTTTTACAAGAAATGCCACAGATTCTACAAACGACCAAAATTTTTTAAATTGTGCATTTTCCTATTGAGCTGTTGCTGTGCACTACACAAATAAAATGTGCTATCTATCTGCAAGAACTTAACCTGGCCAGAGCAGACCTTTACAGTATGTGATATGCAGTGCTTCATAACCCCATAGGGAGATATTCCAAGCCAACTAGTGTCTGAGTAGCATCTTAGAAGATGAGTGAGATGCAGGTAGATAACAGGGGAAGAAGGACCAGGGAAGATAGTGAGATAAGGATGAGTAGCTTCTCAGGGAACTTCCAGTGATCCTTGCAGAGGGCAAGGAGGGGAATCATAAGATGTAAGGCTGAATGAACAGGATGAGAGACAGATCTAAAGCATTTGTTAGTGAGCCTGAAGACAATCAGGAATTATTGCACAATGAAAGCATCATCATACCTGTAACTTTAAAAGTCATATGGGTGTTGGAGGGAGAGGGTCAAAAAAGAATGAACCCATGAAAACAAAGTTGGAGATAGGGAGGCTATTCATAAAATTATTAAAATAATCCATGAGATGGATGGGGTGGTGTGAACTCAGGGAGTAGCATACGGAGATGGAGAGAAAGGGGTGAGTTTGTACCATATGGAGGAAAGATTAATAGAGTTTCACTGATTGGCTGTTGCAGTTGAGGGAGAAGGAACCCCAAGTTGTGGTCACTGAGGAGAGGGAACTGAGATCAGTTTTAGATTTCTGAATTGTGAGATGTCTATGGGAGACCCAAGTGGTAATGTCCGGCATTGGTCTGAAGCTTGAGTCATCAGTGTATGTGTATATATAAATGTTTATATGAGTGGGTGAAGCAGAGACCACGAAAACACTGCCTTTGCTTCACCCTCGAGCACAAATCTTCAGGTTCTAAATCTGGTATTCAGCATTTACAATGTTGTTTTCTCCTGGCAGTGACAGACAAACATTCTTACATTCTTATTCTGTTTTCTGGACTTTACAAACTCACACCTTCCATTATTAAAATCTCATCAGTACTTCATAATCCATTTCAGTTTTCAGGATGATGTGGACAAATGTCTTTTTTTTCTGACAGCATAAATAGATGTCTTAATTTGGGTATTAGCTATGCTCATACACCAAAGTAAAATGAGATTAAAGAAAAGCCCTTTCAGTATACATTGGTGCCTTTGGGACGGTTTCACCAAGTGACAATCCCTTGCCTTGTTACCAGCTGTGGAGGTGGATCATTTCACTTTTAATTCTGTTCCTTGACTACAGAACGAGATTCTGATCCCTTTGTTACTGTGTTGGCTTCCACAGAATTCTCTATATATCTATTCATCCCTGACCGCTTGTGAATGTTTATATAATGGGCCTGGGGAGGAGGAGGACTTTCAAAACTTGATTTTCTAAGGCCTGCCAAAAGAGTAAATATTTTTAGACTTTTGAGAAACATCATTCAGAGCAGTAAATAAGCGTGTCTTAGCGTTCGGAGGGATTCAAATGTTCTAAATGAGGACACTCTCGAGCAGCGTCTGTGCCTGTCTCTTCCCCACATCCCTGATTCCTTTTGAGGCACTGGGAAGTAAGATGACTCTGAGCTTCAATTGCCCACACATTTCTTCTTCTCTTCTGAAAGAAATTAGCGCTAGTAGGTCTCCCAGTTTGCAGATGCCGCCTCATTGAGTCAAACTATATTGCAAGTAGAAGCATTTGCATGTTGGGGACTGGCTTTTACAGGTCTGAAATGGGAATCTACGGAGAAGCCACACATGCTTTCCCAATCTATCAGGATGGGTAGGATGTGATTCTATGCGATTCATGCTATTTTATTTGTGCTTGATTTGGGATAGAGATACTTATCTATCAGAGATGAGTTTATGCCAGATTATCTAGATACGTATGCATTTCTCTGCTTTTTTCCACTAGTGAAGACTGGATACAACTCTGCCTGCATAGGCGAGGGATGTGGGGGCAGGATGGAGTTGCTGAGGTGAGCTGAACTATTTTGACTCACCTCTGGCTAGGATGACTTTAGGGACATGGCTTCTGTACTAATAACAAAGGCTGCCAATCAGACTATCATATTGAAGGGCATAGTACGTTGTGTCCAGAATATTCTTTATTTAGATGGCAAAAATGTCAAGAAAAAAGCAAGACCCAAATCCAGTGGGTTGATTAAACTCAGGAGAGAGATAGCTGGCTAGAAGCAGGTGGAAGGGCCCAAAGCAATTTCTAAGTAGAAACGTGGTAGTCAAAATGAGTTCTGGGGACAGACATATACATTCAAAAGGAAGGACACATGAATTCATTTCAGAGTTCAAAGAGGTGCCAGAAACAGAAATTGAAGAACTGTAAAAACGACTCAAAGTTTTGTTATGAAGTGTGTGGTTTGACTTTTGTACCCAAGCAGTCAACTGGGTAGGTTAAGAAATGGCCGACTGCTTGCAACCAAAGTAGAGACCGATTAATCCAGCAAGAGCAGCATCTCATTAGCAATGGTGTGAGCACAGCGAAGGTGGCAGGCACCTCTCCAGCACGGGCATTGCCAGGGGCACTGTTGGCATGTATCTGCATACATTCTGTGTAAGTTTAAGTCACAGCAGGTAACGTCAGTGATCTGAAAGCCAAGAGCAGTCCCAGTGAATAACCATCTCTCCTGACATTATTCCCAGGCTTGCATAGCCTGAGAATTTTTTTTACTTTAAATTATATGCACCAGTATAGCAGAGAATGCTTCAGCTCTCTCTCTCTCTCTCTCTCTCTCTCTCTCACTCACTCTCTCTTTCTCTCGCTTTCGCTCTCGCTCTCGCTCTCTTGCTCTCTCTTACAACTGCATACATGACCTTCAGTTCATATGGCTTTGTTGGAGGCTATATGACTTCTCTGGATAAACCAGAACTTTGATGGTTTAGTTCAGGAACAGAATGGGTCCACCTTAGAAAAGCTCATGATCAGGTAAACAGGGGACAGGGGTCTGGAACACTCTTAGGGCTGGTGGGATCAGCTGACCAATGGTCAGCTTAGGTGGGAAGAATAGCTACATAGACTAGGACAATTCGAGTATGATGTCATCTTGGCGGCTAGAGTCAGAAATGGTAGGAAAACTATTATGACTCCCTTCCTCTGAACTATATTAAGTTGTGTTTGATCACTAACTCTCTGTCCTAAGTTAGGCTTCCTAAAAGCAGAGCCTGAGTCAGGGATTTGAATGCATGTGATTTATATAGGGAATGCTCTCAAGAGAAGTGGAGAGAGGGAAGTAGATTAGGGCATGAGAAAGATCTAAGGAAACATTTGGCCCCAGTTTGGCCCCACAGGACTCTGGAACTTCAGTTTCCCCAATGGTAGGGGTGAGAATGGCTTAAAGTCTTGGTTGAGTTGACTTCTGTTAGGCTGAGGGCAATTCTTCAGAGAAGATCATTGTCCAACATTCACAGGAGCTGGGAGACAAAAAGAGGATGTGGGAAGAGGATACTGCAGACTCCACCATTTATTTTACAGATGGGGTGACTGAGACTCAAAGAAAAGTTGTGCACCAGCTATCTAACCAGTCAGTGATGCAACACAGACACAGAGTTACTGAGCAGCGATCACAGTGTGAAAGTTGATTAGTATTTGCACTGTGCTATTCTGTCTATGCATGAGACTCTGGGTCCCCAGGTAGCATTGGTACTCAAAACCAAAATTAAAGCGCTGCATGAATCCTGGCTTTAGTAGTGGCCAGCACATAGGGGTGAAGATTATTTTCTATTGTTGGAATATAATTCTCCATAAACCTCTTAATGTTTCCATATATCTTGTGAGAAAAGGCACTCTATTCCTGGCCATCTTTTCAAGATTTTTTTTAGCCAACAGCCTTGGAAGATGGAGATAGTGTCTCTTTCCATAGAAAGGGCAGGCATGCTTACCACTATATAAGGTTTGGATTCACTAAGCTCAGTTATCTCCCATTACACAACACCCTGAGTATGCAAGTGTCTCTTGGCCCTCCCTAAGCATTACCTTTTGGGAACTGGGCTCAGGAACTGATGTAAAAATAGAAAATTGTGTTGCTAATTGTAATAAAATGTCCTTTGTTTCTGACCCAGAAATCCAATGTCTTTTGCCATGAAATTGTGGCAGGCTAACGTATTAGCATGAACATAGGGTTCGTGTCCATCACATATTTTGACCATGTAGTAACCATTTCTAGCTTTAGAAAAGAAAATTTAACTTTGTGATTGGTGATTTGGATTTCTTTTTTTTTATTGAACTTTAGAGATCAGATTTATTTGAAGAAAACAAAAAACCCACAACCCATAGGATGGGACTTTACATCTCAAGACATCTCCTAGGTCATAAGTCTACAGATTACAAATTATTTTCATAGAAGATCTTTTTTCCCAAATTTTACATGTATTCAGGATGGGACATAAATCAATCCCTGTTTCAGTTTTAACAGGAGAGCAGGGTAGGGGAGTAGGGCAAAAGTTTTTTTTTTTGATGTTAACTATTTGGAAAGAGTAGACATGAAGGAAAATTCTACCTTATCTACAACCAATGTGATTTGGATTTCTATGAAGGTTTTAGAAGCCCCCACCCCCCAATTAAGTGTTTATTTCTGTGCCACACAATGGTTTGTCTGGGGTGTGCTTTTAAAATAATTGTTTGCTCTCACAGGGATGAAGAGCCTCTTCATTAGATTAATCAGCTAGATTAATGCAAGTAGGTAGATTGCATTAATGGTCTCAGTGCTTTACCCCTTGGGTCAATGGGATACTAGCAGATGTAGCTCAACAAGACCCTTGAAAATGCTTGTATGATTGGGTTTTAGCTCATACCTCAACCATCACCATGAAGACAGCAAGTGGGGCTACCTTGCTGGCCCCAGGATGGTCATGAGAAGCACACAGAGTCCACACACCCAGATGTACTACTCAAAGCCGGTCATGCCCAGCTGACCACAGACATGTGAAGGGGCCAAGGTGAGACTAAACAAACAAACAATACTGGCAAACCCAGTCTACATCAGCCAAAACACAAACCTGTCTGCTAAGTAAATGCTTATGGTTGTTTTACGCTATCAATTTGGGGGTAGGGGGTTCATAGCTTCCCAATTGAGCAGAGTGGATTGCCTTCAATTTTTCATTGTCATGAACTTAGGAGATGGGTGCTCAGAGTTAGCTGCTACAGCCCCAAATTCTACATCTGGGCTTTCTGAGCTCTCCAATTTTATATTATCAGACTAGAAGGTCTTCCTTCCTTCCTTCCTTCCTTCCTTCCTTCCTTGCTCTCCCACTCTTTCCTGTTTTCATTTGCTGGTTAATTTATTAAAGATTAATAAGCTAGCACCAGGTGTGGTGGCACACGCTTGTAATCCCAGTACTTTGGGAGGCGGAGACCGGAGGATCTGGGTTCGTGGCCAGCCTCAGCTCTTTCGCTCTCTCTCTCCCTGTCTCTCTCTCTCTCTCTCTCTCTCTCCTTAGTGAGGCCCTCCGCAACTTCGTGAGACCTGGTTTCAAAATAAAGTATAAAAAAAATAGGGCCAGAGGCAGAACGCCCTTGCGTTCAATCCCCGGTACCGCAAAAAAAAAAAAAAAAAAAAAAAAAAGATTAATAAGCTACCACTTTTAGTGGCTGGGTGCTGGGGATAAACAAATAAAAACTCATGAATGAATGAGGACATGCATGTGGGAAGATATTAAGGTATATGTAAATGCTAATGGGAGTGTGTGTGGTCCAATTAGAGCATGAGGACAAATCAGCTGCCTGTGGCTGATTTGGATTGGGCACGGGGCCTCACTGAGGAAGTGAGTGAGGTTTCAGGAGTGTTGAGGAGGCATGCCACGGTTACTCTCCAGCTCTTTTGCTCATGTGTTCAACATGGATTTTCCCATTTAGGAAATATATTTTTACCATTTATTCCATGTTCTGTGCTTTGCTAGGTATGAGGGATACAAATACTAATTAGATTCAATTCCTTCAAGTATTTTATACAGTGAGATTGAATTCAATTAGCTTGAAATTTTCTCCTGTTGGTAATACAGCTATCTCTGAGAGGTGTTTTCCGTGAACCTGATATCAATATTTTAATTTGATTATGATTTAACTTCCTTCCTTCCTTCCTTCCTCTTCCTTCCTTCCATCCATCCATCCTAGAAGGCTGGAATCCAGCCCTTGCTCCATTCCTCAAACTCTTCTTTTTGGCATGAAGTTATATATAGCTGCAGATACCTTCTGCTCACCTTCAGGGCCAGGTCCTCCCAAAGGCTGTGTGTTTCTCTAGCTTATCCCCTCATAGGAGATGCCCATCATCTAGCTCTCCTCTGATCATCCTTTGCTCTTCTAGTTAAGTAAAAGTCTGACTATAGAGCTTACATAAATGAGATTCCCAGGGCTTAAGCAGGCTTGCAGGATATACCTCACTAGCTGACCAAGTGTATAATTGACCTGGCAAGGAAATAGCATTAGTGTTGGTGTCACCCCAGTCCTTAGGTACTCTTTAATACTAGTTTAGGTGATTAGTGTGATCATGGGAAAACATCATAAAAATTGTAGGGATGGGAAGGTACAAGTCTGGCAACTATAAATTTGGACCCCTGTAGAATTTGATTTTACATCAGAACACTTGAGAACAGAATTGATGCCGAGAAGAAAGTGATTCACAATTAGCAAGAGTGACTTGAGATGCTCTTCAAAAATTCAGAGGGAATAAAGAGAAAATGAGAGAAAGATTACAAATATAGAAGATAGAAGACAAAAGCTTTACCAGATAATAGAAGTGCTTTTGGAAAGTATCCCAAACAATTGGAACCAGATAAAATTAGAAAAGATATTGGATGACCAAAATTGCTCACTTTTATAGATGAGTAAATGATACCTGTACCTAGATATAGTCAGACACAATTTTTGAATTATAAAAAGAAAAAT
>PVJS01015212.1:19874-39316 GCA_004027185.1 Glis glis
TAAAAAAAAAAAAAGAAGACAATGGAGTAACATCTGGAATTTTGGTAGCTGTGACAGGAAGGATTGTTACCTCAAATTTTATACCCAACCTAACAATCATTCAAAACATTTTTTATGTAAGCAAATGGACCAACTCTTTTTGAAAATGTTAATTGAAGACATTCTCCAACTAAATAAGAATTTTTAATGCTAACATGGTGAAATCATTATTATAAATGCAAATCTTTAAACAAAACTTTATATGGAACTCCTTGCATGAATAAAGTTTGTATTTATGTTTCTAATTGCATTGAAGTAGAAGGTGAAAAGTGAACCACAAAGCCGGGCGTGGTGGCGCACGCTTGTAATCCCAGTACTTTGGGAGGCGGAGACCGGAGGATCCGGGTTCAGGCCAGCCTCAGCTCTCTCTCTCTCTCTACTTAGTGAGGCCCTCTGCAACTTCGTGAGACCCGGTTTCAAAATAAAGTATAAAAAATTAGGGCCGGGGGCATAGCGCGGAGGTAGAATGCCCCTGTGTTCAATCCCCGGTACTGCAAAAAAAAAAAAAAAAAGAAAAGAAAAGTGAACCACAGAGCTAGGGATCTATCTAGTCTATCAGTACCACAGCATCTTCATATATGGGATTGTCTTCCATGCCTGAGAACACATTAAATTCTACTAGAGTGGCTAAACATAAAATTCTTTGTAAAAATGGCCACTATGTGGGAGAAAAATATTGACTAAAGTCAGAAAAGCAATTAAGTAATCCTGTGAGGACATGCTTAGCAAACACACACTAGAAACATGTTTATTATTTTATTCTAAAAATATTTATTGAATGCTTGTTATGTATTGGCCTTTCCAGATCTGGGAAAATGATGATAAATGAAGTTGGTCTGATATTTGCTCATGGAGCAATCACTTAAATAAGCAAACCGAATGATTAAAAATCACGAAGGTGCTTACTTAAAGAATGAAAATGAGGACTTACTTTAAACAAGATAGTCAGGACAGGTGTCCTAAAACAGAGATTACTTTAAAGTTAGTCTGGAAGGATGAGACATTGCCATGATGAAGGTAGTTGGGGGCCCTTTTATGACATAAGAATTTGCCATTCGTATAGTCATTAAACCAATAAGTCGTGCAATAAGATGGTTTTGTTTACATTTTTGAAAGACCACTTTGTTTGCTATAGGAGAGTGAGGGCAGAGATGGGCAAGGATGGAAGGAAGAAAAACTGTCTTCCGTGTGAGAGATGATGACATCTATGTGGCAGGTGGAATAGCATGGAAAAGGGTAGTGGCAGCGGAGGAGAACAGAGAGCGCTCTGGTCTGGGACATAATGACTCTGAGATGTCTGTCTGACATTTAGATGGAGATATCAAGTTGAGGATATAATTCCTGAAATCAGATAAGTCAAAGGTATAACTATAATATGTATTCAAGAACTAGCAACATATAGGTGACATTTAAAACCATGAAAATTGATGATGTTATCAAGGGAGAGAGTGTGAGGAGAGGAAAATATCAGAACTGAGTTCTGAGTACTGTGCGAAGCAGGAAAAAATAGCAAGGCAGCACACACACAAGGCTTGCCAGAGTCTGGGGGAAAACTCTTGGATATAAGCATTTTAGCATCTGTTCAGATTCTCTGTTGCTTCTTACATTATAGGTCAAGGCCCAGAATTTAGCAGGGACAGATATTGGACTACAGCTTTGGGACTGTGGGACTTTTAAGTTGTCTAACTGAGAAAGCATTGACCCTTGATCTGGCACCTCAGTGCCTTGATTCATTCGCCTCTGAGTGGTAGGATTTTGCTCTAGCCCTATTCTGCCAACTTCATGTTTATGGTTGGTGGAGCATCGGCCCCACTTCTGATGTGAACAGGGAACTAAGATCTAAGACTTGGGAGTTGCAACTGTATGGCATGATGATTTATAGGCAAGAATTTCTACATAGCATTCTTGCTTGGAAAAGCATCAAACCCTCCCATGGTCTGACCAGGTTCCTGGGGTCCAAGCCTTCTGGTTGACTAGCACTGATTGACTGAAGCCCTGGGCTATAGCCAGTTTCCATGGAGCTTGGTTACAGCCTTGCGGGAGAAGTTTTCAGCATGTTAATCCTTAACTCCCAACCTATCTTCTAATTCCGGAAGGGGGTGACTATGCACCACGTTCCACTGTTGGAAACCTACACGATTTCAACCTGAGAACTGTGAGATTAGTCACTGGTATCACTTTAGGAGGCATGGGAAGACGGTTAGTAATGGTCAATTGGCTGCCCCCAGGAGGCAGGTCATTTTTATCTAGGCATATGGGGAAGCACATTTGTAATAACAGCTAGGAAGGGAAGATTCTTCAGTCTTAAAAGGATAGCCCGATCAGCAGTGTTTGCTGCTGTATCCCAGCATTGAGAAAATGGTAACTAAAGTTTAGAGCCTTACTCTCAGGACTTCTCCAGTGATTCCTGAAGGGAGGAAGAGACACCCTGCATGGCTTGTCCAGTTTCTAGGTCACTGATTTATTTTTGACAGTTTCTTTGGTAGGGTACTAAGTGGTGTAATTTGGTGGTATTTGCCAGAAGGTACCAGAAGTAGGCAAAAACATTGGTGTTATCATATATTCAACGTGGCTACCATTCTCCACCAGCATATCCAGTACCAAATAGCAAGTCTGGCATCATGACAGATTAGCTGCCGAGGTCACCACCGGTAAGAAGCATACCAGAGGACTCAGAACAATTCTGGAAATGTTCAAGTCTCTCATGACAGACATTATGGACCTCGCTGTCTCTCATGCTTTCAGACTTTCCTTTTGAAATAGGAAAAAGGTTTCTACTTCTTCTGGATGCATCTTTATTACATGAAGGAAGAGGACTCAGAGTGTGTGAAAATACAGGAATCATAGCTCATGTAGAACACAGGTAATTCTGGAGACTTCAGGAGCTTCAGCAACGTATATCTCTGTTTAGGAACCAGGGGATTCTGTTTCTGTTTTTCTGTTTGTTTCTTTGCAACGTCCTGGATATTACTTACTTACACACACACACACACACACACACACACACACACACACACACAGCACAATGTAAAATGCTAATAATGGTTATGTCAACATAAAATATGATAAAGAACAATATAAAAATGGTAATAATGGTTATAACTATGTGATGGGATGGGTGATTTTCCATGCTTTTCAAATTTTATATAATAAGGGTGCATTAATTTCAAATCTGGAGCATCTATCTATCTATCTATCTGTGCATTTTTTTGTTTCCTTCAGAAAATGGATGTTCCCAGAGGGACAGACAGGTAGACCACCAAGGAAGTGGCACTTTAACTAAGTTGGCATAATTTAAAATACCTTGTCTTTTGGGGGAATGATTTTTGCCTTGGGAGATGCATGGGTTGTTTAACAGAATCCCGAAAAAAAAAATTCCTCTCTTCCCTTCGCCTCTTCCTCTCTCCTTACAGGGCCCTTTTTTCTCTAGTCACAGTTGTCTATGCCTCCCTCTCACTCTTTCACATGCTTTGTCTCTCACTCCCTCAGGCTATTTTCAGTTTGCCCCTCCCACTGCCTGATCTATTTTCATGTAAAGAACGTGATTTCTGAGAGCCCTACTTCATCTTTTCTGGTCCCCCTGTGGACTGGCCTGAATGCACTGTCAGGGAATTATGTTGCACCAACTGCAGGGAATGAATTAAATTCCTGATAGATTATTTTCTCTCAAGACACGGGGAAAAATGCACATAAACTGGCTGTGTCATCGCAGCTCCCTGAGATTCCATTCTGGTGTGCTAGGACTGCAGACTCCAGCCCTCTGGCTCTCTGCTCCTCCCTAGGTCTAGAATGAAATTGTCTTGGACTAGATACTCTGCCCTGACTAGTTGTGTGGCTTTGGGTAATTTCTATGCCCTGTAAGCTTAGGCGTCCTTATTTGTAAGATGGGTTAATAACAGCTACCTCACTGAATTCAAGACTCAGAAATAGTTGCCCCAACCAGAATGGGCATTTGGTAAATAGTCATCTCCATCCCTTTGATCTTTCTACTTCTTCTGTTCCAGTTTATTTTCTTAACTACAAAACAATAGCGCTGCTGTCACAACTCAAGGGATGTCTTGCCTTCATCACAGTTGCATCTAGGTTAAGCTCAGGCAAGAGTGGAGCCAGAAATCAAGGATCTTGTCTATGGGGGAATGACAGCATGAGCTTCTCTCTTAACCTGTCAAGTCCCATTGTCCCAGATGTGGGATGCCTGTAAAAATGTAAATTGAGCAACAAATATACCACTTATGGTAACTTTTGAAATAAATATTGTTTTTAGTGTTCTATTCTTTTGAGAAATAATAGATGAATGATTATAGAGTTTGAAATATATACATATAAGCGTTAGATTATGATTTCCAACCTATTTTAATGCACCTGTGTCAATTTTGTTGAAATATTCTCAGAATTGAAAACTTGGGACTTAATGAGTTAAGGAAAACTTTCTCAATTAAAAGAGCAAAACTATAACAACCTGCTTATCTCCTACACCTCTCTGCATGATCTGAGTCATTTATTCGGACCCAGCTTCCATGATAGGTATTTATGTTCGACCTTGTTTAAGCCTTAAGCAACTCTGTGAGATATTATCATCCCCATATCACAGAAAAGAAAAGTGAAGCTCAAATAGTTTATTCAAGGTCAAATTGCTGGCAAGTGCTGGAGACAAGATTTGAAACTAAAAGAAATTTGGACTTCATGTAAAGTTCAAGGGGGATTCACCTGCTTAATTTTGCTGCAATTTCCTGTCCCTGTTGCAAGTAGGGACACAATAAGAAACCAAGTTTGAAGACACTAATTCATCCAAAACACTGATATATATATATATATATATATATATATGTATATATATATATATATACATATATATATATATATATATATATATATATATATATATATGTACCTATTACTCTTGTTCTCTTTGGAAAGACTTTTCCTTCTCCTTGTTTCTAATTTTTTTATTTTCCTCTTAATACTTTTTAGTTCAGTGGATTGGATTTTGGGGATTATGAAGGAACTCATCTATTCATTTGTTCATACCTTCTATACCCACCTGCCTATTGTATACTGAGAATCGTGCAAGTCACTAAAGGTATAACGATATGGGGAAATAGGAACTCTTATACAGTGTTGGTGGGATTGCAAATTAGTACAACTATGGAGATCAGTGTGGAGGTTCCGCAAAAGACTAGGAATAGAACCACCATATGATCCACCATACTACTCCTTGGTAGCTTTCCAAAAGAGTTGAAGTTAGAGTACTATAGTGATACATGCATACCCATGTTTATAGTAGCACAATCCAAAATAGCCAAATTATAGAACCAACTTAGGTGTCCATCAACAGATGAATGGATAAAGAAATGTGGTTCATACATATGATGGAGTTTTACTCAGCTATAAAGAAGAACAAAATTCTGTCATTTGTAGGAAAATGGGTGGAACTTGAGAACATTATGTTAAATGAGATCATCCAGTGTCACAAAGTCAGGAATCATATGTTTTTCTTTCATATGTGGAACATAGAGCGAAAATAGGAAAGAAAAGGTACTTCAGATAAAAGAGGAGAGACCTCTTTTAAGTAGAATAGTGAAAAGGGACTCAGGGGAGGGAGAAGAGGAGGAGAAAAAGGAGGATTGAGGAAGGAAGCAGTTGAACTCATCTAGTTCAAATAATGCTGTGTTCATATATGAAGGTGTCACTACCAATCTAACTAACATATACATGGAGGGAGGATGAAGAAGTGAGGTAGGATCCAAAGAGAAACACACCAAGTGATATGTGCATATATAAATGTATCACTTTGAATCTCACTATGTTGTATAACTACAATGGACCAATAAAATTATTTATAAAAATGATACACTGATAATTGATGAGTTCGTAGTCTAGTGCAGAGAGGGGATTGTAAGTGTATTCTGACAAAATCCTATGGCAGGAGAGCTTTGGGGAATAGTGTTTCTACTCACTTGAAAGTAGAGGCATCAGGTAGAAGACATTCTCCTGCACGTACCAGCGAATCCAGTTCCAACTGATTTAAACCATAAGATGTGTCATCTCACAAAACATGATGTCTGAGTCACAGCGGGCAGACGTTGCAATACAACCTGGGCTCTGGCTCCATTCCTCTGCCCTTCTCCTGCTCTGAATTCAACCTCAGTTTCCTTATGGTTACAAGATGATGGCTGGCAGCACGTGGGGCAATGGGCTTCCTTATTTGTATCTAACAGGGGAGATACAGTGAGGGTGGGAGTGGGAGAGAGAGTGAGAGAGAGAGAGAGAGAGAGAGAGAGATGGAGAGAGAGAGAGATGGAGAGAGAGAGAGAAACTATTTAAACTGGGAAGAAGAGGTCTTCCCTTCAGTCAGTTCAGGTCAGGTATCCACTCCAGGGACAATAATATTCACCTGGGATCTTGTAAGGGAAAAGGATTTGTGTAGTGGGCTTTGACTCAAAAAGACCCCTCCCCTGAAATAGACTTCCCCTGAATCACATGCATGGTATAGGAAAAGGCACAAAGAAAGAAGAGAACAGATGCTGGGCCAGTAACCAACAATGCCCATTAATCTATGATTGAGAGGGGAGGTAACATTTATGCTGGGTATTGGTGGGTGAGTAAGAGCTCACCAGACAGAGAAGGGTCAATAGTGCATTTCTAAGGAAGGAAACAGCTGATGCCTTTGCCTAGGGACTTAATGCACTTGAACCTTTGGTGTCTGCTCCATGGGGGCAAAGTAGAAAGAGCCACAGGGTTTTAAAGACATGAGGCAGTTCAGGAAGTACCAGGACAAGTGTCTGGTAAGATGTGCATTTCCACACTGCAGGAAACGAGGACAAATGGCAGATCTTACTTCACAGCAGGGAAGGAGGAGTTATATTTCCTTCAGGATGATTAGCTCCATAACATGGAGTATAGAGAACAGAGAGGCTGGCAACAAGAAGAGGGTGGCTAAATTTCAGGTGAAAGGTATTGTCTCCATCACCATCCTCACTGCTGAATCCCAGAAAGCCTGACCACACAACTTAGAGGAAGGAAGGTTTATATGCTCACAGTTTCTTGGAGATTCTGGGTTCAGTCTATGTGAGGCTAAGGATCTCAGGGCATGGCAGCAGGAAGTAGAGAGAATGAGAGAGCGAGGCTCTGCTCTCACATCGCAGAGGCCAAAAGCAAGCAAGCAAGCAAGCAAAAGGATTCAAAGACATTGCACAATCCCCAAGGCCACACCCCCAGGGACCCACCTGCTCCAGCCACATGCCACCAGCCTAGGTTACCACCCAGATTACAACTCTCATAACTTAACTATATCAACGCTGAGCATTAATAAATGAGCTCTTTAGGGGACATTCTATATCTAACTATAACAGCTATCAAGTTCCTGGCTAACTCAAGCCAGATGTGGATGCAGAACTGGGGAGAGAGAACAGGCCTTTGTGAAGCCACCTTTTTTTTTCCCCTTGAAGTCCCTATTCAAGTCACTGAAACCCAAGGATGAGTTGGCTGTGATGACCAGGTGAGATAGAAGCAGCCTCAGCAGGAGAGAGGCTGCAAGTGCACATGTCTAACCCTCAGCCGATGGCCAGGGCTTGGGTGTAAGGAGTGGAAAGGTAGGGGCTCATCTGGGTTAGCAGTACAGGGGCTTGTGAGCTAATAATCTGAGACCCATGATCTCAAGAAGAGATGGAGGGAGCCTCAGCCCCACTCAGGTGAGCGTGCGTTCCTCTTCCTGCTTCAAGGACAGCTGTTGCTTCTCCTCCTGTTCATACAGACACTGGCCAATTCCTGGTCTTGTTACCAGAGGCTGTTTCTACACTTGCTGAGGCTGATATAATCACTGTTCAGGATGGATTTGGGGCCATGGGTTGGGGCAATTGGAACATGTTTCAGGCAAAACCTACTGCCAACGGGCAACAGAGGAGAAGCCCCCCATCTCTCCTGGCCCAGGGTGGAGAGATGCAAGGACTGGGGTGTACTGTCCTTGGTGGTCTTTTATTTTAGAATTTAAATTCTTGTGGAAGTTATATTTTTCTACCCCAATGGCTCACTAAGGGATTCCTTCATCCATCCTCCAGGATGGAAATTTAGCTCCATGGTAGGGAATTTGCTAACTCAGGTAGTGGATGACAGCAGTGTGCCCTCCTATACATAGCATCAGGATGAGCACTTTCCTACTTCATTGATTCCTCTTCTCTAATGGGTCATTCCTGCTAGCACCAAAACATGCTATGCTGTCTCTCATAATAACAACAGCAACAAAACAAAGACCTCTTAGATCCCTGCCCTCTTCAGCTATCAGTCTGTCTTTTGCCTGCACAGAGAAGCAGTGCCAATGAGTTGTCCAAACTGTCTCTGTGATGGCTAATCTGGATTGTCAACTTGACTGGATTATGAAACACCTAAGATTATGTGGCTTTGGGTGTGTTGATGAGATGATTGGCTTATGTAATGGCAGATTGAAGGGGAAGTCCTGCCCTGAATGGGGGTAGTGCTGTTCTGATAGGTGCAGGACCTGGATAAAAATAAAGAGAAATCTGCATGAAGGCACGCGTGTATGGCTTTTCCTGAGAAAAACACATTTGCTCTCACCTGGGATATCGGCCTTCACCTTTTTGAACTGGACTTTCATCATCGTTTCTCTGGAAAATTTTGCGGCCCTTCCATCTTGGATTGGGACTCCATTATTGGTCAATCCTATTCTGAGACTCCTGCTCTTGGACTGCTCGACCAGCTGCTGGTTCCTCCAGTTCTCAGCATGCAGGCGACCACTTGGGACTACACTGCTTTGGACTGTAAGCTGATTTGATAAATCCCCTTTTATCATATACACGTCCTCTGAATTATGTTACTCTAGTGAACACTGACTAATACAGTCTCTACTCCTGTCTCACAGTCTCTCCTCAACCCACTCCAAGGAGGTTTCCATCCCTCCGTGGTGAAACGGGGCCACCTTGATGAAGACATCAGCGACTTCAGTTTGGTAATTCCAACGCTCACTTCTTAATCCTCATTACTTAGCTTCTCAGACCATTTGGCACATTTGGCCATCTTTCTTTCTGAAATCCTTCTTTTTACACACTTTTCTGGTCCTTTCCTACATAACTAGATACTTCTTGATCTCCTGGGCTATACCCTCCTCCTTTAATTGGCCTCTAAAGTTGGAGTGTCCCAGGTCTCTGTCCTTGGGCTTCTTATATTTACTCTCTATATGAACTCATCTAGTTCCAGGACTTTCTTGATCAGGTTTACCTTGGCTACCCTGGGTCTTCTGTTCTTCCTTATGAATTTTAGGACCATTTTTTCCTAGCTCTGTGAAGAATGGCATTGGTATTTTGATTGAGATTGCATTGAATCTGTAGGCTGGTTTTGGTGGTATGGCCATTTTGACAAGGTTTATTTTGCCTGCCAAGAACATGGGCAGTCTTTCCATCTTCCAAGGTTTTCTTCAATTTCTTTCTTCAGTGTTCTGTAATTTTTATTGTACAGGTCTTTTACCTTCTTGGTTAGACTTATTCCTAAGTATTTTTTGAGGCTTCAAATATCATTTGTGTGATGAGGACTCAATAATGCCCTCCCAGAGTGCAAAGCGTCCTACTTGTATATTCAGCCACCTACAAGATGCCTTTGTGTGGCTGTCTATGGGGCAACATGTGCAATAGAATCTGCTTTATAAATACTTAGGAGAGAGAGAGAGAGAGAGAGAGAATGCTCTGAAGGTGTGTGTTAGTTACTTTAAGCCACAGGCAGTTGCGCCAATCAGGGATCTGCACCACAGCTGGCTTCTTTGCAGAAAGGCCTTCCTCTAGAGGCAGCTACTACAAGCACTTCAGCTATCTTTAACTCTGATCAACACCAGACATTTTGCTAATTAACATGCTGAAGTCAAAACTGGGTTTTCATTTGTGAAATTAGTGGCTTGTTAATCAGCATAATGGATGTTTGAAATGGGTTTCACAGGTCGAATTAGAAGTAATCAAGATGTGGGAATTGGCTAAAATGTTTTAGGGACATTACCTACCCATATCAAAACAGGATCTGAGAATCTCACAAGATCTGCAGGCTGTACTTTCAGGGACGGTATCTGATGCTTGTTCCTTAAGCAGTTGTGTTTCTAGCCATTAGGGCAAAGGTTTTCTGGATGTCTGACCTTGCCTTAGAATGTTATCTTCTGCAGAGTGAACTCCTTGTTCAGTGCAGTGGTTGGCACACCTGGAAAGACGGTGAGTTGGGACTACAGCACGATTACAGAGCAGGTGTGTAAATTGCCCTGTGCCTACTTGTTAATGACATTATCTCTGCGTGTTTTGTAAAATCTGATCTGAGACTCGATTTCATTATAACTTGGTAATGAGCTTGTGCGGGCAGCAACTGACTCACACATTCCCACTCCTTCTGTGGCTATTGTTGTATACCACAATGAACCTAAGAGTTGTGCACCATCAAACTGGCTTTGGTCAGCTTTCCATGCAGTTCAACCATAACATGGCCACACTAGAACTCTGTATTCACCACTATCCAGACATGCCCTCCCTTACGCTTCCCCCTTCACAGTAAATTGCTTAGGCCTAAATGTAGTACCTGGCTTGAAGCTTGCCTTACACCTACAGCCCATGTACCAACAGGTTGTCTTGACCCTACCTTCAAAGGCTATCCTCCACTTGTGCCCTTTTCTCCCTGTCCACAGTCCATCTTTCATCTCCACTACAACAATAGCTACATAGCTGGTTTTGCTATTTCCAGTTGCCTCTAGTCAATTCCCACAGAGATATTAGAGAGAGTGTACAAAATGTCAATGAGATCATGTTATTTTCCTGCTGTGGTTCCTACAAAGTTACCTATCACGCTCAGAATAAAATTCCAACATCTTACCCTGACCTGGAAGACCCCCTATTGTTGAACCAAGCCCAGCTATCCAACCTCCTCTTCTATTCTTGTCTCACCTCACTCTTGTGGTCTTCAGTCTTCTCTGTATTAGTTCAACTTCTCAAATTGTTTCTGGTCTCAGGGCCTGTCCGCCGACCACTCCATCATCCCAAATCCTCCTTCCTGCATCTCTTCCTACCCATATCTTTCAGAGTGGACTTCTTTACCGACCCGCCAGTATAAGGGCTCCATTACTGTCATTCTCTAATCTCTGGCCTGCTTTGCTTTTCTTCCTAACATTTTTCTTGTGGAATGGCATCATAACATATCTTTACTTGTTAAACATATTGCGTGTTTTCCCCATGAGAACAAAAGCTCTCTGCAGATAGAGACTAGCCTTTGTTCACTGTGTATCTTCAATGAGGACAACAGCATTTGCCACATAGTAAATAAACACTCCTTAAACATTTGTGGAATGAATAAATGGTTTCAATACTATATCATATTTCTCTGTTTCCTTTATGTGATAATGTCCACATACACTGCAATTAGGACAATCGGTGAGTGAGATGTCTCTCTGCAAGGTAGATCCATATACGCCCATCCATTCATGTAACTTCTACTTCATGCACACATTCCATTGATTGGACACTGTAGTAAGTGCTGAGGATGTTACTGTGAGCAAGCCAGACCCTTTCTCTGCCCCCATGGCATTTACAGTCCAGTGGCAGTCATGTGTATTAAGTAGCAAGGATTTAATTGTAAATTATAATGAGAGTTGTAAGAGAAAACAATCGGATACCAAGTTACAAAGTGGCAGGGGACATTAATTTCTAGAATGTGTTTAGAGGCAGAATCTCTTTAGAGATCAGCTAATGGTGAAACCTGAAGGAGAAGATTGAGCAGAACTTGTAGTAAAATGAATGGCAAGTGAAGAGGCCTCGGGGCAGGGACGAGGTCGCTGACTCACAGGCCTGAAAGACCTACACATCTAGAGAGATGTGAGTAAGAAATGGGAGTCGTGTTTGACACTGGTAAGGAAAGCAGGGCTGGGTGGCCAGGGCTTACATGGGTATTTTAGTTTTTTTTTTTTTTACAATTACAAAGCAATCAGAATATTTGAGACTATAGTAAAATTATCATTCTTTAAAAATTGCTCTGGAGGCTGGATGGAAAATGGGTGGGGTGTGAGGTTAGGGTCAGAATGGGAGCAGGAGGTCAGTTAAAAGGCAGTTGAGTGCCAGGCATGGTGGAGCACACCTGTAATCCTAGTACTTGGGAGGCTGAGACAGGAGGATCGCAGGTTTGTGGCCAGCCTCAGCAACTTAGTGAGAGCCTCTGCAACTTAGTGAGACTCTGTTTCAAAATAAAAAAATAAAAAAGGGCTGGTGGTGTAGCTTAGAGGTAGAATACCCCTGGATGCCATCCCCAGTACCATAAAAAAAGGCAGTTAAGACACTGGAACCAGAAATAGTAGAGGTTTGGACCTGGTGATAGCAAGTGAATGAATCCGTAGGAACTGGGGAAGAACAGACTGGGGTGTGTAGGGATATATACATGACAGTCCCCCAATAAATGTGAAAATATATCACATTGTAATGGGAAAAGAGGAAAAATAAGAATGCATCCCCGATTTCTGGCTCTCAACAGGGAGCAAGGGTACTATTGTTTTCTGAGATGAAGAAGATAGAGAGAGAAACAGCTTTGAGAGGAAAACTTACTTCTGATTAGAATATTTTAGTTCTAATATGGCTCCAGCACATCACGTTAAGTAGGCGGTTGGATGTAGAAAGCCAGAGAGGAGAGGAGAGGTCAGGGCTAGACACAGCAATTCCGGAGACCTTCGAATAGATGGTGTGTAGAGCTTGGGAAGGGAGAGGGTCACCTGGGAAGACTGGGGAGGAGAAGACATCGCAGAACGGAGCCCTGGGGAAGTCTTACAGTTTGGAACAGTTAGAAGAGAGGGCTAGGAGGAAACTAAGGGTGAAAAGATCTGGAGAAAAACGAGGGAAAGAAAGCTGGTCAGCTGGGATGCTGGTGAAACACTCAGAAAGGCGAGGAAGGAACGGTGTCGATTGTATTTGGCGACTAGGAGGCTGTTAACTTTGACAAGAGCAGCTTCAGTTGAGTAATGGCAGTGGAATTCAGAGGTGTTGGTTGAAGAGTAAATTGGAGATGCGGAGAGTGGAGACGGCTCGTGGAGGGGAAAAAAAAACCCAAAAGCCAAAAAAATAAAAAACCCTTTAGGAAGTATGCCTGTGAAGAGGAACAGAAAAATGTTGCAATAACTGGGGAAGTATGTGGGGTCAAGGGAGAACTTACCGATTTTCTTTTTTTTTTTTTAAGATGGCAGATTACAGAACTTGTTTGATCCTGATGGGACCATTCTAGCATAGTGGGAGAAATTGAGAGGAAAAGAGAGGAGAGGTTGCCTTTAAAAGTCAACTGAGAATGGGCTCCAGAACAGAAGCAAAGAGATTGATTGGCTTCTGGGAGGATGAACATGTTTATGTTATGACACTCAGGATGTAATGAGTACTTATTTTTTCCTATTTCATTGCTGAGACCCAAAGGTGGGAATAACAACAGATAGGAGTCTCCCTGCATTCAGAAACACTGCAATTTGGAAAGAGATGGACTAAAGCAAGTTTGCCCCCTTAGCCCAGGCAATATAAGAGAGGCCGAGTATGCATGCGTGAGTCTGGTGGTAATCGAGCACCTTGGGAGGAGGTCAATTTGCTGTTCCTCTTGAGAGGAGTGGGGAGTGAGTACTTTTCCTCCCACTTTAAGTCAATGAAGAAGGGCTAGGTACATAGCCCCAGAGGCTGGGAATTCTGCAGCCTTTCACCTGAAAGGTCTGCAGGTGAAAGGCTGCAGAGTGGTGGTGGCAGCAGAACAGAGAGCTTCATTGACAGTGAACTACACACTACATTTACCAGGATCAAAATATTTTTTTTTCCTCTGAACTATATGTAGGCCCCACAAAAGGTAGGCAGTCTTAGGACTTCTTGAAAGGAATTTTCCCAATAGGACAGTCTGGAGAGCTGAGGTGCCCCAAGAGCAAAAGTCTGTTTTGATGGACCGGAATCCAAGAGATGAGAGGGGACCATGAAAGTCCCTCTGGAGAGACATTTCCCGCATCAGGGAACTGGAGCTGGGACACTTCCAGGGGGACATGCGTGAGGATCCACAAAGAAACCCATCGGGGAAAGGGCTACAAAAAGGGCTTCTGACACATAGAAGGCCCCAAGGCTGTGATAAAACACAGCAACGAGGAAGAGTGTGGAGGGGGCCAGGAACAGCATTTGGACAGTAGGAAAGAGAGAAGAACAAGAGTAGAAGTGGATGAAGAGGGAGGAAACTGATCTCATCCTCCTTCCTCATTGCAGAAAGCTGGGCCCGAGAGAAGGCCCATCGGGAGTGTGGGCTGGAAAAGGGGTACTTATATAGGGTAAGACATGGGCACTTTCATAGCAAACTGGGTTTGACCTTCTAAGTACTTTAGAAGCCAGATTTTTCATGAACACCTGCAAGTGATGGAGGATATAAGGATAATGACCAGTAAATGATATGTCCAGTGGCGGGGAAGAGCAGTACCATGCAAGGGAACATGAGAGAGAAAGGGGAGGTGGTGAGAAAGAATACAGTTGCTTTTCTTTGCCTGCTCCTTTCTGACTCCAGCTTGTTCAATAAACTGGTTATAGTCACATTTGTTTCTATCTTAAAACTTTGTGATGTTTATACTGTGGTAGTCCAAATAAAACTTGTGTATGACAATTTACAAGCACTGTCATATTTCCTGTTGTATCATATTTTAGACCAGGTTTACACTTTTAAAAGCATCCCAAGACCTAGCAGGTAGCAAAAATGAATGAAGCAGGGCAGGAGCGATATAGTAGAGAAGAATGAGAACTGGAGAATGCATGGCTTTCAAACATTTTAGAAATCCTCTGTGGGCCAAACAGCACAAATATGCAGACTATCAGTTAGGGGTTTTGGGTTAGAATTGATTCTCACTTACCTGGGCTATTGCAAACCCACACTGACACAAGAGGAACCAGGGGATAGTGCTAGGGGACAAGGTAATGGAGCATGTCCCCACCTCACATTCCTAGATACAAAGTTAACACCACTTACTAGTGAGGTACAGCAGAGGACCTGGGAAGAGGAAGGGTTAAAAGAGGCCATCTGCACAAAGAACAAAAACAGGGAATGTTAATAAGATATGGGAGCAAGATGACCAGGCAAATATCTACGGAAATTAAAACAAACCTTCAACCTTTTCGCTGGGGGCCAAATTCAGGACAAATGGTATACATAAACTCCAAGGGTGATCAAAGTAGGAAGGCAGACAAGTGTCTCTAGGAGATAGAGCCCACCAGCCCCAAAAGATTAAACTCCCATCAGCCAGCAAGATAACGATTCAAATTAAGGATTGAAATTGAGCAAAAGACATTGGGTCCCTGAGACCCAGTTCTAACCAATCATAAAAGGGCAGATGAAAAACCTAAATATGGTATAAAAACTCATCTACCAAGAAGTTCAGCAGTTACTCACTTTGGGGGACCCCTCCCCCCTGCGTGGGGAGAGCTGGCTTTGTCTTCTTTCGTGGACTTAAAAGAAAAATAAACTTTCATATTTCTATACCCTTCATTAGTCCTTAGACTTCATTTGTTGAAATCCACTGGGTAAGAACCAAATAAAAGGAGATACTCTGTATCACGAGGAAAGTGTAGAAATATTTTGAGAAGTCCCAAATCTATAATTTACATTTTTTTGTCAACATACTTGCTACAAATAGGGAAGCATCAGCCTGTCATCTTAACATTAAGAGAAGAGAAATGAATGAGGAGAGAAACAGAAGGTGTGGTGCACCAACCCCCTTTCCCTATCCTGCCAGGTCCCGATAATAAAGACAACAGAACACAAACCATTTGCTTTACCAAGGAAGCCACTTTTTAAAGGGCCTCAAGTCAATTCATTAAATATTTGCTGAGTGCCTACTAAGCGCAAGAAAATGTGAGAAGGTCAGCGTTCACCAGAAGAATTTATACACTCTGGTATATAATCTTGCCATTTGGAATTATGCCCAAGTAGCAATATGGTAGCCTCAAGCGAAATGTCTTGTCAGCAAAATAAGAGCTGAACCTAAAGCAAAACAAAACATATGAGAGAAATATAAAAACAGAAATTCAGAGTGAGAATAGTCATATGCTAGAGAAAAAGAAATAGAATTGTATTTCATTAAATCTTTGCTTTCTAGATGATTCCCTAAAAAAGGAACCTGGGATTCAATTTTTTTATATTTATTTGAAAATAGCATAGAAACTCGGGTATTGGGAGGGTCCTCATGGGCCATGCATACCACTTGTTCCTGTGGGACAGGTATCCTCTTTATCGTAGGACCCCTTCCAGGCTTCCAGGGGGTTCATCTCTCTTTAAGTTTGGACATTCATGAATATCATAAGCTGGTTTTGAGTTGTCGCAGGCCAGTTGCAACCAGGGGTTGGACTCTAGAAAATCTGTGATGTTGGTCAAAGATTAAGACTGTCATCATCCAAGACACCCACATGTGACTCCGAGAGTTGGTGTATAATCAGGAAATGACTCTGGCTGTAATGATGGCTGAGAGGACAAGGGAGACAAGGCTATAAGTGCACAGGGACCCTAACCAACACTTGGAAGACACAGTCTGCCCAGGCAGGGGTGAAGGGGGTCATCAGTAGAGGACAGGGTGAGCTTCAGTGGTGTGAGATTTGACAGCAAAAATCAGAATGGAAGCAGAGGAGAGTCTTCAATATGCAAGAAAAAAAAATATCCACATAGACCTGAGAACAAGGCAAAGACCCAGCCTCCAGGAGCACTCATATCTCTAATAGGAGAATCCAGAGACCAAGCTTTGAGTGGCTGACACACATCTCTCTGTCCCTTCTTCGGAGTCAGCCCTGGCCCGGTGATCTTTACCTGCTGGTGGGATTAATTGTTTTTATAATCAGGAGAGAAGAGTTGCAGAAGAGTATGTCCCCTGCCCCCTTGACAGGAGACTATGACAATATATCCACAGTAGAAAAAATCAGAGTTTTACAGAGTTTTCCTTAAAGGGAATGATTCCCCCCCCCCACACACCTCCTTCCTTCCTTTAACTGTTTTTCTTTCTGTGTGTGGTACTGGGCATTGAGCCCAGGGACATTCTACCTCCAAGCTACACCCCCAGATCTTTTATATTTTTTTATTTTGAGAAAAATAAATTATTAGGGTGTCCCTAAGTTGTGGAGGTCCTCGCTAAGTTGCTGAGGCTGGCCTCAAACTTGTGATCCTCCTGTTTTAGCCTCCCAAGTACTAGGATTACAAGTGTGCACCACCATGCCTGGATTTCCTCTTTAAATGTTTTCTTTTGGTTTCCAGTGTGTCAGCTTCTCCTGGTTTTTATCCTACTTTGTTAGCCTTTCCTTTTTTCTGGCTCTGTTTCCTCTAACTGGTTTCTAAATATTAAAAGCTTCCAAGGCTCAGTTTGGAGGTCATTTCTGTTTCCTTCCAATCCTTAGTCTAACAGCTCTTGTCCCATCAATGTGTTGATGATTCAAATCTTTTTATTTCTCTAACAATGACCTCTTCCCTGAGTGATACAGCCTATTGTGAGTTGAATTGGGATTTCAACATAATGTACCCAAAAACATAACCCTTAACCCCATCATCCACAACCTGCTCCTCCCAATCTTTCCCCATCTTAATAAATGGCAGCACTGTCCAATTGAACATTTAAGCCAAAAACCCAAGGCATCCTTAATTTCACCCTTAATTTGTCCTCACTTCCTCCTATCATTCAATTCACCAGCAAGTTCTGCTCTTTCTATTTATGGAATGTTTTCATTTTCTCTATATACAGCATTGCCACCCTGCTCCAAGCTACTGTCCTTTGTCCCCTGGAATTCTGCCATAATGCTAACTCCATTCTGTACCCAATGGGCAGAGTGATCTTCTAAAAGTATAATTTAGACAATTTACTGCCTGAACAAGCTCTGCTTGTTCAAAACTTACATAGTAATGAAGCGTATTTTCTCTTACAGGGTCCTTGGCCTTGAGAAAATTGAGAATGGAGTTGCAGAACAGAGAAGGGTGGGTGCGGGGGTATAAAAGTTTATTTTAAGCCAAGGATAATAGGGAAGAGAAAGACAGAAAAGCTCCCCCACATGGGAGGAGAGACCCCCCAAGGGAGTAGCCATTGAAGTTCTCAGAAGATGAACTTTTATCTTATCTTGTGGTTCCCTAATTCATTCCCTGGTGTTTGGTCTGATTTGGATTCTGGGACCCCAGTATCCATGGTCTAGCTTCAATCCCAAATTTGAATCTCTATCTTGCAGGCTGGTGGGCTCTTCTAATCTCCTGGCCCCATCCTTTTGGTGGCCCTGCCTCCACCATCCATCCCCCTTTGATCACTTTGGGAATTGGTTTACACTGGTTGCCCTCAGAATTTAGCCTCAAAAGGGTCTGAAGTTTGGCTTTAATTTGCACTGTCCTTTTCTGGTCATTGTTATATCTGTATATTATTAACCTTCCCTGTTTCTGTTCTTTTTATAGATGGTTTCTCTTAATGCTTTCTGTTCCTAGGTCTTCTGCCCTAAACTGCCTAGCTGTTCCTAGCTCCTTAGTAATCGCCATCATGCTTGGAATAAAACCCCAAGAGGCCCTGTCTGAACTTCCTCAACCTACCTGTCCCACTTTATCCAGTGCCACTTTCCCCGGTTCACTTTCCCTCAGCCACACTAGCATGCTTGCTTGTCCTAAAAGCCCAGGCTCAGTCCTGAGTTTGGGCCTCTTCACTTTATTTTTACCCTGCCCAGAAAGCTATTCCACAGATGGTCTTCTTCTTGTCATGCTGATCTCCAAATGTCTCCTCCTAGGAAGGTACTTCCCAGCCCCCAGTCTAAAGAGCGCCTCCCCCACCCTGTACCCTCCTCTCCTGGTCTCTGGGTCTTGCTCTATGTCTTTACAGACCTTTCCTCACAGTACTTACAGCACATAAAGTCATTTATCTTGTTGATTATCTCTCTTCTCATCACTAGAATATGAACTCCAGGAGGACAGAGGCCTTATCTATCTTGTTCCTCATTAGATCCCTGTACTTAGAACAAAAGCTACTAAAAGTGGGTATTTAATAATTATTTATTGAGTAAAGGTGAACTCTATCTGCATATAATTTCCACTCATTGATCTGCTGGAGTTATGTTCAATAAGTCTATTATTTCTTCTACGTGATAGACCTTTAAATATATGGGGAGAGCCTTTATTACAGAGGTCTCTCTCTCTCTCTCTCTCTCTCTCTCTCTCTGAAAGTATTTATTTATTTATTTATTTTTTGTATATATTTTTTTATGTTTTTATTGGTGCATTGTAGTCTCACTTCACAATGAGTATCAGTTTGGTGTTAACATACATGCACACAGCTCTTGGTGTCCCTCCCCCCCGCCTCCCCCCCGCCTCCCCCCCACATGTAGCACTGAGAATGATGTTGGTATAATCTCACATATACACATTGTTTATGACAGTAATTCCATGGA
>PVJS01015213.1:0-39216 GCA_004027185.1 Glis glis
AGAGAGAGAGAGAGAGAGAGAGAGAGAGAGAGAGGAGAGAGGAGAGAGATTGATCGCACACGCATGCGCGCTGAGGCTGGCCGCGAACCCGGATCCTCCGGTCTCCACCTCCCAAAGTACTGGGATTACAAGCGTGCGCCACCACGCCCGGCTTATTCTTCATTTTTTGAAACAGGGTCTCGCTAAGTTGCGGGGGCCTCACTAAATGACTGAGGCTGGTCGTGAACCCGGATCCTCCTGTCTCAGCCTCTGAAGTACTTGGATTACAGGCGTGTGCCACCTCGCCCGGCTTACTTTACCTATTTTAGAGATGAGAAAACTAAGATCAGAGAGGTTATTTGCCCAAGGTTATAATATATAGACAGATTTAGATAATATACTTAAATAATATTCTTTTTTTTCTTTGTTTCTTTTTTGTGGTACCTGGGGATGGAACCCAGGGACATTCTACCTCCGAGCTATACCCTCAGCCCTATTTTTTATTCTTTATTTTGAAACAGGGTCTCACTAAGTTGCAGGGGGCCTCACTAAGCCAAGTACTGGGATTATAAGCATGCTCCACCACGCCCGGCAATAATATGATTCTTAATTAGTGTTCTTAGTTACTCTGTGTTTAAGTCTGTGGAAGGAGGAACATGGCAAAAACTGAGAGGCCTGAGATACTGCAATAGGTAGATAGGGTAAGAACTTAGAAATCCTTGAATTTCACATTAAGGATTTTTGTTTCAATCAAAATGCAGTGTAAAGGCATTGAATACTTTTAAATACAGGCAATGACATGATCAAATTTGCATTTTGAAAGGTCATTCTCATTGTAACAGACCAAATGGATTGGAGGGGGGCCAAGAGTATATGCAGTAGCACCATTTAGGAGGTTGTTACAGTAAGCCCAAGTGAGATAAAATGGTAGCTTGGAATAAAGAGGTGATTGTGGAGATGGAAGAAAGTGGGCCAAATTCAGAAAGATTTAGGAGGATAAATAAACAAGACATGGTTATGGATGGGTTATGAGTGAAGGAAAGATGTCACAAAAGAACTCTTAGATTTCTTGATTGCTAAATTGGATACATTAGGGTATGATACTTTATATATGAAACTCAGAAAGAAAATTGATTTGAGTTACAGGATTATTTTGAAGCTGGTCATGGTGGTGCATGCCTATAATCCCAGTACATGGGAGGATGAGACAGGAGGATTACAGGTTTGCAGCCAGCCTCAGCAAGTAGTGAGACTCTCATCAACCTAGCAAGACCCTGTTTCAAAATAAAAATAAAATAGGACTGAGGGATGTAGCTTGGAGGTAGAATGCCTCTGGATTCAATCCTTAGTACCACACACAGAAAAAAATTATTATTATTATTATTATTTTTTTTTTTTGCGGTACCGGGGATTGAACCCAGGGGCGTTCTACCTCCAAGCTACACCCCCGGCCCTATTTTTTACCCTTTATTTTGAAACCGGGTCTCATGAAGTTGTGCAGGGGCCTCACTAATTAGCTGAGGCTGGCCGCGAACCTGGATCCTCCGGTCTCAGCCTCCCAAGTACTGGAATTACATGCGTGTGCCACCATGCCCAGCTAGAAAAAAATTATTTTGAATTAGAAGTGCTTTTGAGTTGAAATGAAGATGTAAATAGTTTTTCAGTAACTTTTCTAGTTAGTAAATAAGTGGGTTGCTCATTATTTTATCCTTGATAACGTCATTTGATTAGTTCTTTTTTTTTGTGGTACTGGGGATTGAACCCAGGGGCATTCTACCTCCGAGCTACTCCCCCAGCCCTATTTCTTACTCTTTATTTTGAAACAGGGTCTCACTAAGTTGCGGAGGGCTAAGTAGCTGAGGCTGGCCGCGAACCCGCATCCTCCGGTCTCAGCCTCCCACGTATTGGGATTACAAGTGTGCACCACCACGCTCGGCTTCATTGATTGGTTATTTTCCAAAGCCTTATCACAGTTAACTCTTGAGGTACTGGTAATAAAAATAACATAATAGAGTTTAATTCTCAGTTACTCAGTTACTAATAAGAGAAGATGAAAAGATTCTTTACTGTAGAAAGCAACTAAGCCAACTAGCTATGTTTGGCCTGTTCTCCTTTGGAGAATGACACAACCAAGAATATACCCTGGGAAAAGACCAGTGAAAAGAGGGTAAAATCTAAGAGATGTATATATACTATAAGGTATATGTAGCTCAGAGGTAGAATGCCCTTGGGCTCAGTCCCTAGTACCACAAAAATAATAAATAAATAAGTACTAATAAATAAAATAGGGCTGGGGGTGTAGCTAATGCCCCTCAATTCATTCCCCAGTAAAATACACACCCACACACACACACACACACACACACCCACACACACCACAAAAGTATTTTTGTTGCAAATTTTTTAACTTCTAAGTCTTCTCCCTCCCTCCCTCCCTCCCTCTCTTCTTTTCTTCCTTTTTCTTTTCTTTTTTTTTGTGGGGTACTGGGGATTGAACCAAGGGGCATTCTACCTTCAAGCTACAACCCCAGCCCTTTTTATTTTGAAACAGGTTCTTGCTAAGTTGCTGAGGCTGGCCTCAAACCTGTGATTCTCCTGTCTCGTCCTCCCAAGGATTGGATTTATAGGTGAGCACCACTGTGCCTGGCCTAGGGCAGAAAAATTTTTAAGCTTTTTGAAACATAGTCTTGCATTGCTTTCCAGAAATGTGGATGAGTGTATTTCAGATCAACATGTCTAGCCGTGCGTGGTGACACACGCTTGTTATCCCAGTACGTGGGAGGCTGAGACAGGAGGATCGCAGGTTTGAGGACAGCCTCAGCAAGAAGTGAGATTCTCATAAACCTAGCGAGACCCTGTTTTAAATTAAAAATAAAATAGAGCTGAGGGTGTAGCCCGGAGGTAGAATGCCCCTGGGTTCAATCCCCAGTACCAAAAAATAAAAAATAAAAATCATCATGTCTGTAATGCTACCATAAAGCACAAGTGTCTTTCTTCATATTTTACTCCCAATAGATTTCATTGTAGGGTCTTAATGTGAGTAGTTATATTTTGAAGTCAGAATAAAAAATAAAAATAAAATACGGTTAGGGTATAACTCAGAGGTGGAATACCCCTGTGTTCAATCTTTAGCTGAAAAAAAAAACATATAAGCTACAAATAATCAAGACAGCGTGATAATAAATGCAAGGACAGACATATGGTCCAATAAAACAAAACAGAAGTACGGAAATAGACCATACAAAGTAATTGATTTTTGACAAAGAAGCAATAAAGAAAAGATAATTTTTTGGAAAATGATGCCACATCAATTGGACATCCATTTGTATAAAAATGAGGGGAAAATTTTTTGTGTGCATGGTACTGGGAATTTAACCCAGGGTTGTTCCACCACTGAGCTATACCCAGAGCCCTTTCTATTTTTTATTTCGAAACAGGGTCTCACTAAGTTACTGTATGCTGGCCTTGAACTTGCGATCCTCTTGTCTCAGCCTCCCAAGTACTGGGATTACAGGTATATACCACCCTGCCCGGCTAAAAATGAGTTTTGATTCATACTTCATACCTTATAGAAAAATTAATTCAAGCAGGGCTTGGTGGCACACGCTTGTAATCCCAGTACTTGGGGAGGCTGAGACAGGAGGATCACAGGTTCGCGGCCAGCCTCAGCTACTTAGTGAGGCCCTCCACAACTTAGTGAGACCCTTTTTCAAAATAAAGAATAAAAATAGGGCTGGGGTGTAGCTTGTAGGTAGAACACCCCTGGGTTCAATCCCCAGTTCTACAAAAAAGAGAAAAATTAATTCAATATGATTCATAGATGTCACATAAAAAGTTAACACTATAAAATGTTTAGAAAAGCTGGGTGTGGTGGTACATGCCTGTAATCCTAGTACTTGGAAGGCTGACACAGGAGAATTGCAGGTTTGAGGCCAGTCTCAGCAACTTAGTGAGACCCTGTTTCAAAATAAAAAATAAACCGGGCATGATGGCGCATGCTTGTAATCCCAGTACTTGGGAGACTGAGACAGGAGGATCGCAGGTTCGAGGACAGCCTCAGCAAGTAGTGAGACTCTCATCAACCTAGCGAGACCCTGTTTCAAAATAAAAATAAAATAGGGCTGGGGGTGCAGCTCAGAGGTAGAATGCCCCTGGATTCAATCCCTAGTACTGCCAAAAATAAGGGGGTCTGGGGGTGTAGCTGGGAGATAGAATGCCCCTAGGTTCAATCCCCAGTACCAAAAATAAAAATAAAAAATAAAATGTTTAGAAAAAAAACAGAAAATATTTGTAGCTTTTGATTTCTTCGATAGGACACCAAAAGGCATGATCCATAAAAAGCAAAACTGCTGCCGGGCGTGGTGGCACATGCTTGTAATCCCAGTACTTTGGGAGGCGGAGACTGGAGGATCCGGGTTCGCGGCCAGCCTCAGCTCTCTCTCTCTCTCTCTCCCCCTGTCTCTCTCTCTCTCCCTGTCTCTCTCTCTCTCTCTCTCTACTTAGTGAGGCCCTCCGCAACTTCGTGAGACCCGGTTTCAAAATAAAGTATAAAAAAATAGGGCCGGGGGTGTAGTGCGGAGGTAGAACGCCCCTGGGTTTAATCCCCAGTACCGCCAAAAAAAAAAAAAAAAGCAAAACTGCTTATCTGAACTTCATCAAAATTAGTAACTCTTTTGTGTGTGGTACTAATGATCAAACCCAGGGGCATTCTACCTGGGTTGTACCCCCTAACCCTTTTATTTTTTCAAATTTATTTATTTTTAAATTATTTAAATCTTGGGTCTCACTAAGTTGCTGCAGGTCTTTGATGGCCTCTATCCCCCGTTTCAGCCTCCCAAGCGCTAGGATTACAGGTGTGTGCTACCATGCCAAGCCTATTTTTTAATTTTGAAACAGGATCTCACTAGGTTGTTGCGGCTGTCCTCAAACCAGTGATCCTCCTGTCTCAGCCTCCCAAGTACTGGGATTACAGGCATGCACCACTATGTGTGGTGCACCTGACAAAAATTAGTAAGAACTTTTGATTTTGCAAAAATGGAATATTTAGATAAAAGCCTGACAATAGATGATTAGATTTTTTCTTTGTGGTACTAGGGATTGAACCCAGGGGCATTCAGTCTCCAAGCTATACCCTTAGCCCTATTTTTATATTTTTATTTTGAAACAGGGTCTCACTAAGTTGCAGAGGCCTCACTAAATAGCTGAGGCTGGCTGCGAACCCAGATCCTCCAGTCTCAGCCTCCCGAGTACTGGGATTACAAGCATGTGCGACCTCGACTGGCTGAGTTGTACTCTTATTAAAACAGGTATAAGCCTGTTTCAAAATCTTTTCATATATTGTCAAGCTTTTATCTAAATATTCCATTTTTTCATGCTATTTTGTACATTCCTTGGGCTTTTTCATGTGTACAAGAATTTTGTCGATAACTACAGTTTTCTTTTTTTCTGTTATGCATCCCTTTTATTTCTTTTTCTTGCCTTATAGCAATTATAACTTCCAGTACAGTGTTGGATAGCAGTGGTTACAGTGAACATCTTGCCTTGTTTCTAATCTTTAGGGAAAAGCTTTAAAGCTTTACAGCTAATATCATATTTAATGCTTGAAGCTTTAAGTATGATATCAACTGTAAAGCTGGGCCTGGTAGTGCACGCCTATAATCTCAGTACTTGGGAGGCTGAGACAGGAGGATTGCAGGTTCGAGGATAACCTCAGCAAGTAGTGAGAGTGGTCAACCTAATGAGACCCTGTTTCCAAATAAAAATAAAATAGGGCTGGGGGTGTAGCTTGGAGGTAGAATGCCTCTGGGTTCAATTCCCAGTGCCACCAAAAAAAAAGGAAGTATGATATTGGCTGTAGGTTTTTTGGTAGATAACCTTAACAAGTTAAGGATGTTCCTCTCTTTTCTTCATTTGTTGAGTTTTTATCATGAATAGATATGTTTATCAAATTGATTTTTCTGCCCTTGTGGATATGATCGTGTATTATTTCTTTTTTTTTTTTTTTCTTAAACAGGGTCTCGCTAGGTTGCTGAGTCTCACTATTGGCTGAGGCTGTCCTTGAAACCTGCGATCCTCCTGTCTCAGCCTCCCAAGTACTGGGTTTACAGGCTTGTGCTACCACACCTAGCTTGTGTTATTTCTTCTTACGTCTGTTTAGAATGCAGAATGTCATTGGTTTCCTAATATTGAATCAGCCTTGCATTTCTGTTGTAAATCCTACTTGGTTGTCATGTAGTGTCATTCTTAAGTATTCCTGGAATTGATATGCTGATATTATTTGAGATTTTTGCCTTTTAAAAATTGACACATTGGGAGGCTGAGACAGGAGGATTCAGGTTCCCAGCCAGCCTCAGCTACTTAGTGAGGTCTTCTGCAACTTAGTGAGACCCTGTTTCAAAATAAAGAATAAAAAATAGGGCTGGGGGTGTAGCTCATAGGTAGAATGCCTCTAGGTTCAATCCCCAGTACTGCAACAAAAAAAAAAATTGACACATAGTTGCACATATTTTGGGCATAGACTGATATTTCAGTATATGTATACAGTGTGCACTATTAGATCAGGGTAATTGGTGCATCTATCACTTCAAACAGTTATCATTTTTTTGTGTTGAGAACATTCAAAATACTCTGTACTAGCTCTTTTGAAATACACAGTTGTTGCCAACCATAGTTATCCTACTGTATTATAAAACATTAGAAGTTATTCCTCCTAGCTGGGCATGGTGGTGTACTTCTGTAATCCCAGTACTTGGGAAGCTGAGACAGGAGGATCACAGATTCAAGGACAGCCTCAGCAACTTAGCACGACTTTCAGCAACCTATAGAGACTCTGTTTCAAAACAAAAAATAAAAAGGGCTGGGGGAATCGTTCAGAGGTAGAGTGACCCTGGGTTCAATCACCAGTACCCCCTAAAAAAAAAGTAGTAGTTATTCCTCTGTTACTGTAGAACATCCTTCCTTTATGCCCTCTTCCCTGCTACCCTTTACAGACTCTAATAACCACTAGGATTTTTGCTGTCATATCCTGAGGGATATTGGTCAGAACCTCCTTGCTTTCTTTTTTGCAGGGCTAGGGATTGAACTCAGGGCCTTGCTAAGGAAGCACTCTACCACTGAGCTACAGCCTCAGCCCTGGATATTGGTCAGAATTCTTCATTCTTTGTAATTTTTTTTTCATTTTTATCTTTTTCTTTTTTTTCTTTTTTTTTTTTTTTGGCGGTACCGGGGATTGAACCCAGGGGCGTTCTACCTCCAAGCTACACCCCGGCCCTATTTTTTATACTTTATTTATTTATTTATTTATTTTATTTATTTTGCGGTACCGCGGATTGAACGCAGGGGCGTTCTACCTCCGCACTACACCCCTGGCCCTGTTTTTTTTTTATGCTTTATTTTTGAAACCGGGTCTCACGAAGTTGCGGAGGGCCTCGCTAGGTAGAGAGAGAGAGAGACAGAGACAGAGACAGAGACAGAGAGAGACAGAGACAGAGAGAGACAGAGAGAGAGAGACAGAGAGAGAGAGAGACAGAGAGATCGATTGATCGATCGCGCGCACATGTGCGCTGAGGTTGGCCGCGAACCCGGATCCTCCAGTCTCCGCCTCCCAAAGTACTGGGATTACAAGCGTGCGCCACCATGCCCGGCTTTTATACTTTATTTTGAAACTGGGTCTCACTAAGTTGCAGAGGGCCTCACTAAGTAGCTGAGGCTGGCCGCGAACCCGGGTCCTCTGGTCTCTACCTCCCAGGTACTGGGATTACAAGCGTGCACCACCACGCCTGGCTATATATATCTTTTTCTTTTTTGTGGTACTGAGGATTGAACCTGGAGCCTTGCACATGCTAGGCACGTGCTCTGCCTCTGAGCTACACCCCCAGCCTCTTTTCTGGTTTTGATATCAGAGTAATGATGCTTCATAATAGCAGTTGAGAAGTGGTTCCTCTTTCTAAGTTTGAAGAGCTTTTATTGAATTGATATTATTTTTCCTTTAATATTTAATAGATGTGTGTGTGTGTGTGTGTGTGTGTGTGTGTGTGTGTGTGTGCGCCACTGGGGGATGGAACCCAAGGACATTCTAACTCCAGCATACACCCATATCCCCAGCTTTTTTTTTTTACTTTTTATTTTGAAACAGGGTCTCACTAAGTTGCTGAGGCGGTCCTCAAACCTATGATTATCCCAACTCAGCCTCCCAAATACTAGAATGACAGGTGTGCGTCACCATGCCCAGCTATTTAATAGAAAAAAGTTTGTGTGTGTGTGTGTGTGTGTGTGTGTGTGTTGCTGGGGATTTGAACCCAGGGACATTCTGCCTCTGAGCTGCACTTCTAGTCCTATTTTATTTTTTATTTTCAAACAGGGTCTCACTACGTTGAAAAGGGCCTTGCTAAGTTTCTGAACCTGAGATCTTCCTGTCTCAGCCTCCCAAGTAGTGGGATTACAGATGTGTACCACCACGCCAGACTTAATTAATAGAATTTGATAGTGAAATTGTCTAGGCCCAGAGTTTTCTATGTGGGATTATTTAATTTATTAATTAATTTTTCATTTCTGTTATTGGTAAATTGTGCCTGCTCTTGTTTTTCTTGGTTACTGTGGCTACAGGCTTTCCAATGTTATTACTTTCTGAGCCTAGAGAACCATTTTTTTAAATTTATTGATATTTTTCTATCGGCTCTTTGTTTCCTGTTTCATCACTTTCTGTTCTGTTCTTTAGAATTTCTTTTCTTTTATTTACTTTTGGTTTAATTTGCTTTTCTTTTTCTAAATTCTTTAGGTAGAAGCTTAGATTATTGATTTGAGAGCTTGACCTTTTTTTTTTGGTGGTGGTGGTGGGGGATTGAACCCACAGGCATTCTACCTTTGAGCTCAAGCTACACCCCCCAGCCCGATTTTATTTATTTGGAAACAGGGTCTCTCTTGGTTGATAAGAGTCTCACTACTTGCAGAGGCTGTCCTTGAACCTGTGATCCTCCTGTCTCAGCCTCCTAAGTACTGGGATTATAAGCATGCACCACTACGCCCAGCTTGACCCTTTTTTAATCTAATGTAGCATTCAATGCTATAAAATTCCCTTTTAGCACTGCTTTAGCTGTATCCTACAAATTTTATCTTATATTTTAGTTTTCACACAGTTCATAATCTCTTCTAATTTTCCTCATAACTTCTTTATTGGCCTATGAGTTACTTAGAAGTATTGTTTAAATCCTAATTTTTTTTTTTAAAGTCATCTTGCTAGCCTGATGGTAAATGCCTGTAATCCCAGTTCTTGGGAAGTGGAGACAGGAGGATCGCAAATTCAAGGTCAGCCTTGTCAATTTAGCAATACCCTGTTTCAAAATAAATAAAAAATAAAAAGGGCTGGGATGTATCTCAGTGGTAGAATTTGCCTGGGTTCAATCCCCAGCACCACCAAAAAAAAGAAAAAAGTTACCTTACTGATTTTAAGTTTAATTACACTATAGTCAGATTATATAATTTTGTATAAATTGTATTGCTTTTGAGTTTTTAAGGTTTGTTTTATGGTTCAGAATATGATCTAAATTGGTATTTATGTTATATGTGCACTTGAAAAGAATGTATTCTGTTGTTATCAGGTAGAGTATTTTTAGGAATGTAAGCTCAAATTGGTCCATAGTGTTCTGTAGCAGTACTGATTTTCTCACTACTTTTTCTTTAAATTTCTGAAGAGTGTTGGAGTCTGCAATGGTAATTGCGAATTTATCTGTTTCTTTTTTCGGTTGTTCATGTAATTTGAAGCTTGGTTGTCAGGTGCATATAAATTTGGTATTCCTTTGGGCATGGTGGTAGATGCCTGTAATCCGAGTACTTGGGAGGCTGAGACAAGGAGGATCATCATAGGTTGGAGGCCAGCCTCAGCAATTTAGTGAGACCCTCTTTCAAAATAAAAGATAAAGCCAGGCGTGGTGGTGCACACTTGTAATCCCAGTAGTGGGGAGGCCGAGACCGGAGGATCCTGGTTCGAGGCCAGCCTCAGCTACTTAGAGAGGCCCTCCACTACTTAGTGAGGCCCTCCGCGACTTAGTGAGACCCTGTTTCAAAATAAAGAATAAACCGGGCGTGGTGGCGCATGCTTGTAATCCCAGTACTTGGGAGGCTCAGACTGGAGGATCACAGGTTTGCGGCCAGCCTCAGCTACTACTTAGTGAGTCCCTCCGCAACTTAGTGAGACCCTGTTTCAAAATAAAGAATAAAAAATAGGGCTGGGGGTATAGCTTGGAGGTAGAATGCCCCTGGGTTCAATCCATAGTACCGCCAAAAAAAAGGACATATGTTCATGGATTTGAATCAATATATGGCAAAATGTATTTGTATCAAAGAAATTTGCAAAGATGAAGTAGGTAAAATGTCATTATAGATCAGTATTAATAGTTGAACAGAAGATACTTTGTTGATACAATATCCTTACTTTGGACCTATTTAGTAAAATATTATCCTCCTAAAAGAGAATTTCATTGTTTTCATTAGTAAACTGTCATTATGGAAAGGTAGTTTTTTTGGGGGGTACTGGGGATTGAACTCAGGGTCTTATTCTACCTCCGAGCTATACCCCAGCCCTATATATATATGGTTTTTTTTTTTTTTTTTTTTGCGGTACCGGGGATTGAACGCAGGGGCGTTCTACCTCCGCGC
The DNA here is from genome assembly GCA_004027185.1 of Glis glis. Taxonomy (NCBI): domain Eukaryota; kingdom Metazoa; phylum Chordata; class Mammalia; order Rodentia; family Gliridae; genus Glis; species Glis glis. The sequence goes on from PVJS01015213.1 coordinate 10,633, forward strand.
TACTCCCCCGGCCCTATTTTTTATGCTTTATTTTGAAACTGGGTCTCACGAAGTTGCGGAGGGCCTCACTAAGTAGAGAGAGAGAGAGAGACAGGGAGAGAGAGAGAGCGAGAGCTGAGGCTGGCGCGAACCCCGATCCTCCGGTCTCCGCCTCCCAGTACTGGGATTACAACCGTGCGCCAGCACGCCCGGCTATATATATATATTTGAAACAGGGTCCTGCCAGGTTGATGAGAGTCTTACTTCTTGATGAGGTTGTCCTCCAACCTGCAGTCCTCCTCCTGTCTCAGCCTCCCAAGTACTTAAAGTGCTACTTTTGGGTGAAATGGTAAATGCATATATGAATTTTTTTTTGCGGTACCAGGGATTGAACCCAGGGGCATTCTACTTCCGAGCTACACCCCCAGCCCTATTTTTTATTCTTTATTTTGAAACAGGGTTGCATTAAGTTGCAGAGGGCCTCACTAAGTAGCTGATTGCTGGCCACGAACCTGCAATCCTCCTGTCTCAGCCCAAGTACTGGGATTACAAGCATGCTCCACCACGCCCGGCTTGCATATATGAATTTACTAGATTTTCTCATGGCTTGTACTTTTTTGCATTATCATTGCTACTCTTTATATCCCTTCCATCTTACTATCAGCATGTGCTTTTTTTGCCATTCTGATAGATAAGAAATGGAATTTTAGTGTGGGTTTTAATTTGCATTCCTTTTATTTTTAGTGAAATCGAGCATATTTTCATTTATTTGATGGCTGTCATTTTCACATATTTGCTTTTTGTTATTCCCTTTTTCTGTTTTTAGAAACTATATATTAGTTATATTAAGATGTTCTTTTCTTACCTGTTTTTCAAAATTCTTTACATATTAGAGATACTAACATATTCTTACATAAATTACAAACTTTTTTTTCCAAGTTTATTATTGGTCTTTTGGTTTTGGTGTCTTTTTTTTTCATGGTCTTTCCTCCTAAGTTTTCTTTTTTCTTTTATTTTGTGGTGCTGGGGGTTGAATCTTGGGCCTTGCACAAGGCAAGCACTCTACCACTGTTTTCTTTTTTTATATTGTCAAATGTATCAGTAGTTTTGAGTTCTCTTTTGGTAGTTAGTACAGCAAGTTTTCTGATTCCCTTAGTATGTCTTATCTCTTTGATTTTCTGGAAGGTTGCTATCCTTATGAATTTACTTTATTTCTACCAGCATTGATATTTTTGTATCATAGTCTTATGCATACTACTTGTTCAGTAAATATATATGAAAATGAAATCATTTTTAGGGGTCATATAGGAGGATTGAATTTTTTTTTTTTTGCAGTACTAAGGATTGAGCCCAGGGGTATTCTACCTCTGAGCTACACCCCCAACCCTATTTTTTATTCTTTATTTTGAAACAGGGTCTCACTAAGTAGCTGAGGCTGACTGCGAACCTGTGATCCACCTATCTCAGCCTCCCAAGTACTGGGATTACAAGCGTGCGCCCCCACGCCCGGCTGAGTATTTTCTTTAGTTTAACAAATATTTATTTAATATGAATTGTAGAAAATAGGGGGTAGGAGGTAGAGAGATGATGCAAAAATTAATGAAAGAGCCAGGTAATCCCAGTACTTGGGAGGCTGAGACGGGAGGATTGCACGTTCCAGGCCATCTTGGGCAACTTAGCAAGACCTTGTCTCAAAATAAAAAATAAAAAGGTTGGGAGGCTGAGATAAGAGGATCACGGGTTCGCAGCCAGCCTCAGCAACTTGTGAGACCCTCTGCAATTTAGTGAGACCCTGTTTCAAAATAAAATAGGGCTGGGGGTGTAGCTCAGAGGTATAATGTCCCTCGGTTCAATCCTCAGTAACACACACACACACACACACTTAATTAATTAATTAATTAATTAAATAAAAAGGGTTGGTGGGGTACAGTTCAGTGGGAGAGCATCTGTGGGTTCAATCCCAGCATCACACACACATACAAGACCTGCTTAGAAATCATATAAAGAGCATAGGAAGAATTGGATGGAGCCTTTTTTCCTGCAGAAATCTTATGAAATCAATTCTAATTTTTTTAAGTTGCTAAAATTTGGCCAGTTAAGAAAATAGCTAAAGCCGGGCATGGTGGCACACGCTTGTAATCCTGGTACTTGGGAAGCTGAGACAGGAGGATCGCAGGTTCAGAGCTAGCCTTGGCAGCTTAGCAAGGCTCTCAGGAACCGAGTGAGACCCTGCTTCCAAAAAAGAAATAAAATCAGCCTGGGGATGTAGCTTTGAGGTAGAATGCCTCTGGGTTCAATCCCCAGTACCAAAAAAAAAAAAAAAAAGAAAATAGCTAAAATTTATTGTAGTTCTTCCTATACCACAGTATTAGTCTATCCTTAACACTTGTTAACTCATTTAACCCTCATAACTACTCTATGAAGTAGGTTATTATTTGCGTTTTATAGATTAGGAAAATGAGATTATCCGAATTCACAGCTTGTAAATAGTGTTGCTGGGATTCATATTCAGGCAGTGTCATTCCATAATCCAGGTCCTGAAGCCTCTCAATTAGGACAGCCACTTAATTAATTAATTAGTTTATTTATTGTGGTGCTGGGGATGGAACCCAGGGGCCTTCTACCTCTGGGCTACACCCTAGCCCTTTGTTTTTTTAAATTTGGAAACAGGGTCTCACTAAGTTGCTGACAGGCTCACTAAGCCACTGAGGCTGGTCTTGAACCTGAGATCCCTGTTCAGCCTCCCAAGTACCAGAATTATAGGCATGCGCCACTGCTAGGACAGCCATTTTAAAAATTGGGTAATCTGACATAAAGGAATTGGTAGCAGAACCACAAGGGATTTACTGTTTATCTGTATGTCTCCTTATCTAAGGAGTCAGAATTTTAAAGGCCACATTTTAGTGTAAATCACATAGGTCTGGCTTATGGGGAAATAGTTATCTATAATAAATTCATATTTTCTCCTGCATTTTTCTTTGGAGTGTCTGTCAGATTTTATTAATACAGTCATATGGTATCAGAAAGGAAAAGAAATTTTGCTGAGTTATATCTTTTGTGTATTTTCTTATATATAAAGATCATTAATAGATGGAGTCTTCCTGTTAAAAACGCACTATAAGTAAATTTTGTGTATTATGTACATTTTAATAGTCTCCATGTTATCTTTTCTTGCAGACTGTATCAGAATTAGATAAATATTTAAGTGTTGATAATAGAAGGCCTTCTAAGATATAAAGATATATCTAAATTTTATTTATTTGTTTAGCTGTATTGGGGATGGAACCCTGGGTCATTCTATCTCTGAGATACACCCCCAGCCCAATTTTTATTCTTTATTTTGAAACAGGGTCTCACTAAGTTGTGGAGGGCCTCACTAAGTAGCTAAGGCTGGCCGTGAACCTGCGATCCACCTGTCTCAGCCTCCCAAGTACTGGGATTACAAGCGTATGCCACCATGCCCAGCTTATCTAAATTTTAAAAGTGCTATATTGTGGAAAATTTTTTTCAAGTACCACAGATGATTATGATAATGAGCCTGGCTTTGAAACTACTGCAATAGTAGACTACACTATAAGTTCAATGAAATTTTAGGCCTGACATAATTTTGTGGATGCTATCAGTAAATGACCTTATACTAATTATTCTTAACAGCTTGTAACTTTCCTGGTTTTTTTTTTTTTTCTTTTCTTATTTCTCTACAGTACTTTAGGCCAACGTGGCTTCATTCATACAGATGAACCAAGGTTTGGGATAGCAGTATAAAATTAGAACCAGACAGCTGACTGCCCAGCAGGATGCCATCAACTAACAGAGCAGGCAGTCTAAAGGACCCCGAAATTGCAGAGCTCTTCTTCAAAGAAGACCCAGAAAAGCTTTTCACAGATCTCAGAGAAATTGGCCATGGGAGCTTTGGAGCAGTATATTTTGTAAGTGTCATTGGCTAATGTCAGAGTTAAAAACAATAATATAAAGGATAAAGAATTGCTGAATAGAAGAACAAACTCATTATATTCTTACAGCATATTTCTTATACCACGTATGTTCCCAAACATAAAACAAACAGTTTTGCAACAGGCACCAGCTTGATGTCCTCTAATTCACTTTTGTTCTGACACTACCTGGAAAGTGTCAGGTCTCACAGGCTGAGGGTTGAGTTCCACAAGATGGCCCCCCACTTTAGATGCCAGCTGAAAGGTACAGGTGGTGCTTCTGACTGACCAGCTATAAATCTGGGTTCCCACAGCCCCCTCCTTGGGTTTTATTAGTTTATCAGAGTAGCCTACAGCATTAAGGGAAGCAGGTTTTTTTTTTTTTTTTTTTTTTTTTTTTTGCGGTACCGGGGATTGAACCCAGGGGCTTTCTACCTCTGAGCTACACCCCCGGCCCTATTTTTTATACTTTATTTTGAAACCGGGTCTCACGAAGTTGCGGAGGCCTCACTAAGTAGCTGAGGCTGGCTGCGAACCCAGATCCTCCGGTCTCTGCCTCCCAAGTACTGGGATTACAAGCGTGTGCTATCACGCCCGGCTGGGAAGCAGTTTTTTATATTATTCTAAAGGAGTATGTGTGTGTGTGTGTGGGGGGGGAGGATACATACTGGGAATTGAACCCGGGGTGTTCTATCTCCAAGCTATACCTCCAGACCTTTTTATTTTGAAACAGGGTCTCACTAAGTTCCTGAGGTTCTTACTAAATTGCTGCAGAGGCTGGCCTTGAACCTGTGATCCTCCTGTCTCAGCCTCCCAAGTACTGGGAATATAGGCCTGTGCCATAGCTCCCAGCTATGAAGGATTTTTTTTTTTTCTTTTGCTGTACTGGGGATTGAACCCAGGAGCATTCTACCTCCGAGCTACACCTCCAGCCCTATTTTTTATTCTTTATTTTAAAACAGGGTCTCACTAAGTTGAGGAGGGCCTGGCCTCACTAAGTAGCTGAGGCTGGCCGTGAACCCGGATCCTCTTGTCTCAGCCTCCCAAGTACTGGGATTACTAGCGTGCGCCACCACACCCGGCTGAAGGACATTTTAAAGAATACAAATTTATTTCTTCATAGAGTCAGATGAACAGATAATGTAGAGTGAGGTCTAGAATGGTCCCTAGTACAGGAGCTTCTTGGCATGTAGATATATTCTTGTTCACCTTTCTAGAAGCCCCTGAATTCGGTCCTGGTTTTTTTATTGTAATGATTGATTAACTCATTGGCCACTATTGATGAACTCAACCTTCAGCTTCTCCCTTCTGAAGGTGAGGGATGGGGCTGTGAGTTTCAACCCTCTAAGCATGTGTTTTATTCTCCTGGCAATTAGCTCCCCATCCTGGAGTTATGTGGGGACTTTCCAAAAACTACCACCTTAGCCTATTTTGTCCCATCATTCCAGATGTCATAGGTGCCCATATGTTCTATTTATAGAAGGCTTACCTTTGCAAAAAATACTATATTTTCCCACCATTCTATTTATAGGATAATTTGTACTTTTGTTCTTAATGATAATATAAAGTGTATATGAGCTGTAGATTATGATTTCCAACCTATTTAAATGTACCTATGTTAATTTCATTGAAATATTCACAGAGTTGAAAAGTTGGGACTTAATGGGTTAAGGTAAGCTCAGGTATGGTTGAAAGGAGTTTGTTATAACTAACAAGACTGTCTTTCACCTTTATAGCAGTGTTCTGGAACTGTTTCTAGAACCAAGGACCAAAGCCCAATATTTTAGCAAAAGACAGAGTTGAGGGAAATCAAAATATTCCAACCTAATTGTATTTCTTTAGAAACTTTGAATTGGTTATTCAGAGAAATTGTACACCTCTGCACACTGAGAAATGGCTCTTAAAGGCCATCCTTTTGTGAAAAGAAGTTTATATCCATTTATGTTGGTAAACATGGCATGCTGGCAGAGGATTTTCCATCTAAGACTCTCCTCTCCCATCTGCTTAGGAAAGAGCTTTTCACAGAAATAAAAGATTGGGTCTCTGACACTTGGCCCAGACAGATTATAGATGACTTACTTGGGAGACTTTGTTTAATAGGACAACCTTTGTCCACCTTTTCTTCCTTTCCTCAGCCTCCCATAGCTTGCTATCACTTACATGTAACATCAGGAACCTCAAGCTCCTATTTCTTTCTCAAAATGCTATTTAAGGTTCAGCTGTCACTGGAGGAGTACTAAGGAGTTCCAGGAGAAAGGAACCCTGTGGGGACCAGTGGGGTTTTGACAAACCTTGCAGAAATGAATTTAAGGATGTGACAGAGACATAGCACTTCTTTTTTTTTTTTTTTTTAAGGAAGGCAAAGACACATTTAAGGGAGAATGTGGGCTAGAGTTATCTTGAGTGAGATGTGCTTTGGAATAAAGCAGGGACTACACATTCAGGGGAGAATGTGGGCCATCTTGAGAGTGTGAGACACTTTTGGGGTTCTCAGGCTCCTTTTTTTCTGTTCTGGGGATTGAACCCAGGGGCATTTTACCTTCGAGCTACACCCCATCCCCTTTTTTAATTTTTTATTTTGAAACAGGGTCTCGCTAAATTATTAAGGCTGGCCTCAAAGCTGTGATCCTCCTGTCTCAGCCTCCCTGGGATTACAGACATGAGCCATAATGCCCACTTCTCAGACTCTTTTTTTTTTTTTGGCGGTACCGGGGATTGAACCCAGGGGGCGTTCTACCTCTGAGCTACACCTCCAGCCCTATTTTTTTTTTTTTATACTTTATTTTGTAACCGGGTCTCACGAAGTTGTGAAGTTGCGGAGGGCCTCACTAAGTAGCTGAGGCTGGCCGCGAACCCGGATCCTCCAGTCAGTCTCCGAAGTACTGGGATTACAAGCATCATTTGTATGCTTTCTAAATTTCCTGTTTCTCTTTTGCCTGCCTGCGTGCCTGCCTTTTTGTGTGTGTGTGTGGTACAGGGGATTGAGCCCAGGGACATTCTACCTCTGAGCTACACCCCCAGCCCTATTTTATTTTGAAACAGGGTCTCACTAGGTTGATGAGAGTCTTACTACTTGCTGAGGCTGTCCTAAAACCTGTGATCCTCCTGTCTCAGCCTTCCACGTACTGGTATTACAAGCATGTGCCACCACGCCCGGCTTGCCAGTTCATTTCATAGCCAAAAATTATCAAACCTTCAGAGAAAATTTAAAACTTCCCTACATGTACGCCTTCCCTAACCTTGAGGGATACTTTCCAAGAACTTCAGTGGAAGCCTGAAACCAAAGATAGTACTGAACCTCCTCCCTTCCTCCCGCCCCTTCCCTTCCCACTTAGAAATACTAGGCAAGCACGTTAGCACTGAGCCATGTCCCCATCCCCACATGTTTTCCATCTTAACTAAGCACTTATGCATTGTGGCCGTAACTTTTGCAGTGTGAAGTGGGATGGCACAGCTAGCATGGATTTCATTTTCCTTCTTTATAACTTTGTGAATAGAAGATTCATTCTTACTGTAGATCTTAGCAACATCAACATATAGTTTTTTTCTTTCCTGATTAAGTCAAGAACATTTATTGCTACCTTTTTACTTAAAGGAAATGCTTGATGGCTTCTCTTTGGTGTATCCAAATTGCCAGTATAGTTACTCTTGTGCTTTAGTGATGTTAAGTAAATTAATCATTATTTGAACATATTGTGATACCACTGTGGTTGATCTGGCAATCAAGATGGCTCTTAAGTCATTAATGGATGGGCTATGTATCATATGCTATATACAAAGGGATGATTTATGTCCTGGGCATGATGGAGCAAATTACTTAGAACAGCACACAATTTAAAAACTTTTAGAGAGAAGGCCCTTCCCTGGGCACTGGGATAGAGAAAGGGTCCTGAAAGAAGGTCAGAGAGATCTTGGTTCAGAGTCTGCATTTTAGTTCATAGTACTCAGCCTGTCAAATAGCCATACTTTGGGTTTTTTTCTGAGCCCCAAGTCCCTGTTTTCAATTTATCAGTGTATATCTAGGTGTGGAATTGTAGGTTCCTATGGCAATTCTATGTTTATGTTTGAGGAACCGCCAAAGTGTTCCACAGCAGCTGTACCATTTCAGTTCCCACAAGCAGAATTAGGGTATTCTAGTTTCTCCACATCCCAGACAGTGGCTCTTATTATGATTATAGCCATCATACTAGGTGTGAAGCACCATCTCATTATAGTTTTGATTTGTATTTCTCTAATGACTGATTGTGTTGGGCATATTTTCACTTAACATTTCTGTTTCTTTTTTGGAGAAATGTCTAATCAAGTCCTTTTGCCTATTTGTAAAGTTGTTGTTTGTTTGTTGTTGAGTTGTAGCAACCCTTTCTATAGTTGAGGTATTAAATCCTTTTTTGTTGTGCTGTGCTTGGGATCTAAACCATGGTCTCATTCATGGTAGGCAAGCCATTGAGCTTCCAGCCCAGGATATTAAATCTTTATCATGATTTACAAATATTTTCTTCCATTCTGTAGTTTATCTTTTCACTTTCTTTATAATGTTTTTTGATACACAAAACTTTAAATTTTGATGAAGTCCAAATCTGTTGTTGCTCATGCTTTTGTTCTTGGGTCTAAAAAATCTATTGCCAAATCCAATGTCATGAAGATTTACCCCTATGCTTTCTTCTATGAGGTTTTTTTTGGGGGGTACTAGGAATTAAACCCAGGGGCATTCTACCTCTGAGCTATACCCCCAACCCCATTAAATTAAATTAATTAACTAATTTATTTATTTATTTATTTATTATGGTACTGAGGATTGAGCCCAGAGGCATTCTACCTCTTTTGTTTTTTTTATTTTTGCAGTATTGGGAATTGAACCCAGGGGCATTCTACCTCTGAGCTATACCCCCAGCCCTTTTTTTTTTATTCTTTATTTTGAAACAGATTCTCACTAAGTTGTGGAGGGCCTCACCAAGTAGCTGAGGCTGGCCTCAAACCTGCGATCCTCCTGTCTTAGCCTCCCAAGTACTGGGATTACAAGTGTGTGCTACCACGCCCGGCTCTATTTTATTTTTTATTTTGAAAGAGGGTCTCACTAAGTTGCGGAGTACCTCACAAGGTTGCTAAAGCTGGCTGCAACCTGTGCTCCTCTTGTCTCAGCTTCCTAAGTACTGAGATTACAGGCATGTGGCACTGTGCCCAGCTTATTTTTTATTTGAAACAGGGTCTTGCTAATTTACTGCACGCTGGCATTGAACTTGTGATCCTCCTGTTTCAGCCTCCTAAATACTGAGATTATAGGCATGTGCCACCACGCCCAGCTTCACTCTTTAATCTTTGGGAGTATTTATTGCTTTAAAATGTATTTGGAGCCGGGCGTGGTGGTGCATGCTTGTAATCCCAGTACTTGGGAGGCTGAGACCAGAGGATCCGGGTTCGTGGCCAGCCTCAGCTACTTAGTGAGATGTTATGCAACTTAATGAGATCCTGTTTCAAAATAAAAAATAAAAAATAGGACTGGGGTTGTAGCTCAGAGGTAGAATGCCCCAGGGTACAATCCCCAGTACTGAAAAAAAATATTGGGCTGGAGGTATACCTTCGAGGTAGAATGCCCCTGGGTTCAATCCCCAGTGCTGCACATACACACACGGGCACACACACACACACACACACACACACACACAATGCTTTGATATTAATCAGATGATTTTCTATGGCTTTTTCCATTTTTTTTGTACAGTGTTTCTGGGACCCTCTATGTAAAGTGTTTCTCTGTTGTATAATCCATATAATTGAGTTTTCTTTTATTCCATCTTATTATTATTATTTTTAGGTGTTTAGGGGTGGAGCCCAGGGCTTTGCACATGCCCAGCAAATGCTGTACCACTGAGCTTTACCCCCAGCCTTTTTGGTTTTTGGATTGTTTTCGGAAGACGGGATATCACCATATTGCCTAGGCTGGTCTTGAACTCCTGGACTCAAGCAATCTTCCCACCTCAACCTCCGGAGTAGCTGGGGCTATAGGCATGCACTTCCATGCCCAACTATTTTTTTTTTATTGGACTGTTTTGCCCATTGATATTTTAGGCAATTACTAATGTTTTTGGGTTTACGTTGGTTGTTTTTGTTTTATTTGTTTAGTTTTTCATGTGTTCTTCATTTCCTTTCTTAAAATACTTTGAATTAATGAAGTAATTGTTTGTTTTATTTATTTATTTATTTGTTTGTTTTTGGTACTGGGGATTGAACCCAGGGGTGTTCTACCTCAGAGCCACACCCCCAGCCCTATTTTATTTTTTTTTATTTTGAAACAGGGTCTCACTAGATTGATGAGAATTTCAATACTTGTCGAGGCTATCTTTGAACCTGAGATCCTCCTGTCTCGACCTCCCAAGTACTGGGATTACAAGCATGTGCCACCATGCCCTGCTTTTGTTTTGTTTTAAAGTATAGGTTTTTATTTTTATTCAAGTATGTTAAGGCCAATAGATCAAGAAATGTCTGCCATTTAGCTGGGCATGGTGGCACACACCTGTAATCCCAGTATGTAGCTGAGGCAGGAGGATGGCAAGTTCTAGACCAGCCTGGGCAACTCAGTGATATCCTTTCAAAGTGAAAAACAAAAAGGCATGAGGGTGTAACTCAGTGGTAGAGTACCCCTGGGTTCAATCCCTAGGACTGCAAGAGAGAGAGAAGAGAAGTCTGCCTTTGGGAAAGTAGTTGTAATATTCACAGATCCCAAGAGAAAGGGGTACACTGCCATAGGGGGCAATACACAGAAGTACTAGGGTAGCTCAGAAGATGGAGCAAGGGAAAAACATGGGTAAGAGCCTTTATTATGGTTTCTGTAGGAGGAGATAGGCAAGACAGGGTAAACAGTGTTAGGATTGGCTACTTAAATAATTTCAGCAGATTCTGTTGGCATAGATCTGTTCCCAGTTGTCTTTTACCTGGCCCTGGAACAGCTCCAGCAAGAGAGTTTCCAAGAGATTGAGAGAGCTTGATAAAAAATGTAGTTGAGCCAGGCGTGGTGGCGCACGCTTGTAATCCCAGTATTTTGGGAGGCGGAGACCAGAGGATCCGGGTTCGCGGCCAGCCTCAGCTCTCTCTCTCTCTCTCTCTCTCTCTCTCCCCCCCTCCCTCTACCTACCTAGTGAGGCCCTCCGCAACTTCGTGAGACCCGGTTTCAAAATAAAGTATAAAAAAATAGGGCCGGGGGTGTAGCGCGGAGGTAGAACGCCCCTGGGTTCAATCTCCGGTACCGAAAAAAAAAATGTAGTTGAAGCTGGGCGTAGTGGCGCATGCTTCTAATCGCAATACTTGGGAGGTTGAGACAGGAGGATCCAGGTTTCTGACTAGGCTCAGCTACTTAGTGAGGCGCTCCACAGTTTAGTGAGACCCTGTTTTAAAAAAAAGAATAAAAAATTGGGCTGGGGGTGTAGCTCGGAGGTAAAATGCCGCTGGGTTCCATTCCCAGTACCGCCAAAAAAAAAAAAAAAATGTGTGGTGAATGCTTGTAATCCCAGTACTTGGGAGGCAGAGACCGGAGGATCCAGGTTTGCAGCCAGCCTCAGCTACTTAGGCCCTCTGCAACTTCGTGAGACCTGGTTTCAAAGTAAAGTATAAAAAATAGGGCTGGGGGTGTAGCTCAGAGGTAGAACGCCCCTGGGTTCAATCCCCAGTTCCGCAAAAAAAAAAAAAAAAAGAAAAAAATGTGGTTGAATATGGACTCTGGATTGGTTTGTGTACCAAACACATGCTTGTTTGCTATCTCTAGGAATTAGTTAACTCTGGGAATGGCAATTAGCAAGTGTGTAGATGTCAGAGCATCAAGAAACAGAAAATAAGGCATGATTAATACATTTTTTGCTGTATTTAACCTTTTGATAATATATTTGTATTCTTATAGTTGTCCTAAAGATAACAGTATGTATTCTTGACTTTTAGTTAAATTAGCACTTTTACTACTTCTCAAAAAATGTAAAAATCTTGTAGTGTTTCAACTCTAATCTTCTACTTTGTGCCCTTTTTCTCATATATTTTACTTCTAAGATGACTATTGATTTTTTTTAGTCTGGCTGCTAATCTCAATATCTGAATCACCAATGGGTAGGTTTGTATTTACAGATTTCTTTTGCTTTTCAGGATTTAGTTCACTTTTTAGCATGCCTCATCCTTTTTTTTTCCCTTTGGTGGTACTGGGGATGGAATCCAGGGTTCTTCTACCTCCAGGCTACACCTCTAGCCCTATTTTATTTTTTATTTGGAAACAGGGTCTTGCTAAGTTGCTAATAGTCTCACTATGTTGTTGAGGCTGGCTTCAAACCTACGATCCTCCTGTCTCAGTCTCCCAAGTAGTAGGATTAGAGGTGTGTGCCACCACTCCCAGCTTGCCTCATACTTTTTGATTAGTTATACTTTATTATAGAGAATTTGAGAGGCTCTGGATGTTGTTATTTAACTTCTTCAAAACAGTTACTTTTTCTTTTGGCAGTGAAATAGTATACTGGTGACTCATCTCGAGGTGATTTTATGCTTTGTTAGGGCTAGCTGAGGACAGCTTTGCCCTTACTTTTATGCCTTTCACCCTTACTCCTAAAGCACGGCTCTTCTGAGATTGGATCAGAATGTCAGGGATATTCATCAAGGTTCAATCATTTTGGTGAGGTTTGAATTCCAGCTTCTGCCTGTCCAGCAAATACAGGCTCTTAAAGGGCCTTCTACACTATAATAAGAAATGTGGAAGCTGGGTATGGTGGTGCACACCTATAATCCCAGTACTTGGGAAGCTGAGACAGGAGGTTACAGGTTCAAGACCAGCCTTAGCAATGTAGTGAGACTCAGCAACCTAGTGAAACCTTGTTTCAAAACAAAAACATAAAAAAGGACTGGAGGTGTAGCTCAGAAATAGAGTGCCTCTGGGTTCAATCCCCAGTACCAAAAAAAGAAAGAAATGTGGAGCTGGGCATGGTGGCACATGCTTGTCGTCCCAGTACTTGCAAGGCTGAGACAGAAGGATCTCAGGTTTGAGTCCAGCCTGGGCAACTTAGGCCCAACCCTGTTTCAAAATAAAATATAAAATAGGGCTGGAGGGTGTAGCTCAGAGGTAGAACAATTCTGGGCTCATTCCCCACTATATTCTGAATTTTTGAAGGAATCACTGGAGTACGACAGAAATACTGTATTTCTGTTTGTGAAATAGAAAGTTCACTCTTGGAGCAATATGGAGGAAAGATTGACCTGTATCAAAGATCAAAGAAGGAGGATAATTAAGATGCTTTTGTAACTATTTAGGAAAGGAATACCTTAAGCTTAGTTTAGTGTTAGTGAGAGTAGAAAGGTGAATTAAAGTTTAAATCAGTAGAATCAAGAGCAGTTACTTGTTTGTTTTTTTACAAGGTAAGGTGGTATGCACTGTGGTAGTTCCTCACCCCTGGAACAGAATTATTTAAGTGAGGGAGAAAGAATGATTTTCTACTGCTTGTACCTCATTATGCAGTAATTGCTACGATTATCCTACCCAGGCTGGGTTATTTCACAGAACTGTCATTGGGAGAGAACATTTCATAGTCCTAGAAATAAAGTTCTAATAGGTCAGCAAAAGCAGATTGTTAAAGCCAAGTTTCAGGAACTGGTTTGGGAGAGACCTGGCAATTAAACATATGTATAATCCTGAATTAGAAATAAATTCCTATAAAGGACATTTGAAATTTTAATGTGAATTGGGTATGCACTGGTAGGATAATAGGATTATATCAATGTTGGATTTCTAACTTTGTTAATTGTACTGTGGTTATTCAAGAGAATGTTCTTGTTCTCTGGAGATATAAAAAGAAGTGTTTTAGAACCAAAGGTTAGGTCTATTCTCAAATGACTCCAGTATATAATGATGATCATGATAGTAATATGAATGTTCGGATAGAAAGTTTCAGAGCAAACAGAGCAAAATGTTAGCCATGAATTTTTTCAACAATAAGGGGCTAACAACAGCCCCATGGGCTAGATCCAAGCTGTGACCTGATTTTGCTCAGCTCCCAAACTAAGAATGTTTTTTCCATTTAAAAAAAAAGAAGAAGCCAGAAGCAGTGTGCATGCTTGTAATCCCAGTACTTGGGAGACTGAGACAGGAGGATCACAGGTTTGTGGCCAGCCTCAGCAACTTAGCGATACCCTGTGCAACATAGTGAGAGACCCTGTTTCAAAATTTAAAAATAGGTTGGGCATGGTGGTGCATGCTTGTAATCCCAGTACTTGGGAGGCTGAGACTGGAGGATCGCAGGTTTGCGGCCAGCCTCAGCTACTTAGACCCTCCGCAACTTAGTGACACTCTGTTTCAAAATAAAGAATAAAGAATAGGGCCAGAGGGTGTAGCTCAGAGGTAGAATGCCCCTGGGTTCAATCCCCAGTACCGCTAAATAAATAAATAATTAATTAATTAATAAGTAAGTAAATAAATTGCGCTGGGGTTGTAGCTCAGAAGTAGACCGCCCCTGGATTCAATCCTCCAGTCCCACAAGAATAAAAAGAAGAGCAAGAAGCCAAGTGTGGTGGTGCACATCTCTAATCCCAGTACTTGAGTATCTGAGACAGGAGGATCACAGGTTCGAGGCCAGCCTTGACAGCTTAGTGAGACCCTGTTTAAAAATAAAAAATAAAGCTGGGCATGGTGGCACATGCTTTGTAATCCCAGTACTTGGGAGGCTGAGACAGGAGGATAGCAGGTTTGAAGCCAGCCTCAGCAACTTAGTGAGGCTCTCAGCAATTTAGCAAGACCCATTTCCAAATAAAAAAATAAAATTGGCTGGGTGTGGTGTCACACGCTTGTAATCCCAGTATTTGGAAGGCTGAGGCCGGAGGATCTGGGTTCGCGGCCAGCCTCAGCTACTTAGTGAGGCCCTCTGTAACTTAGTGAGACCCTGTTTCAAAATAAAGAATAAAAAATAGGGCTGGAGGTGTACCTTGGAGGTTGAAGCCCCTGGGTTCAATCCCCAGCACCACAAAAAAATAAAATAAAATAGGTCTGGCTGTGTAGCCTGGAGGTAGAAGGCCCATGGGTTCCATCCCCAGTACCACAAAATAAATAAATAAAATAAAGAGGGCTGGGGTATAGCTCAGAAGTAGAACACCCCTTGGTTCAATCCCCAGCACCAAAGGAAAAAAAAAAAATGAAGAAGAAGATGGGGTGAGGGTAAGGAGTGAGGGTGTAGAATGCTTTCCTGTCATTCATGAAGCCATGGGTTTGATCTCCAGCACTGGAAGAAGAAGATGCAACAGAGATTGTATGTGACCCACAAAACCTAAAATATTTACTGTCTTACCCTTTAGAAGAAAAGATTTCCAATTTCTTGGATTAAAGTCGCGCGCGTGCGCGCGCACGCGCGTGTGTGTGTGTGTGTGTGTAGGGGGCACATTGGGAATCGAACCTAAGGTCTTGCGCATGCCAGGCAGTAAGAGATTGAACAGATTCATACAGTAAAATATAAGGAGGGTGTTTTTTGTTATTTTTTTCTTTTAATGCTGTCTTAGGAAGCCCAGAAACCAGTTAAGGTTAGGAATATCCTAGGAACACTTGTATAAAGGCATAGAGGAGTCAGGGGCAACTACTGAGAGCAGGTGTTTTCCGTTACTGTCTTGACATCTTGGAAATAATAAGGAAAGTTTGACTATAACCCAGAATTGAATCTTTTTGCTGTAATTTCATTTCTGGGTCACTAACTTTAATATTTTGTGGTATCAGTTAAACCTGTGTATGTGTACGCATTCTTTTGTTTTTGTTTCCACTTTCTCCCACCCCATGACAGGACTAAATGTTCAGTGTTTTGTCTGTAGAGTGTGTAGAGAAAATACCCTTTCATTAATATTTTTAGACTAAAAATAGTTCTTATAACACACCATTAAATTTTTGTTAATTGGCAGTAGAGATTACATTAAATTAAAAATACTCTAATTGAGTCAGCCAATCAAGAACTGGTATCATAGTAAGCATTTGAAACCAAACCAGAGGGTCAGATATCCAAGAGGATCATTGTCTGTAGATTGCAAGAAAGATAAACATTCTCTTTTAGTTTCCAGTACTTTAAGTAAAACCAACATGATTTCAGTAGATGGGCCACCGGATATGGAAGTAAAAAAGCCAAAGAGGACACTGGCTTGGGAACTAAGTGACTTGCTAACAAATGCGGTAGATAGACCATGTATGATCCTAAAATTCAGGCATTTACTTTGTAAACGTTGGGTTGTTGGATTTCTTTTTTGTTCATTTTTAGAAATGGAATGTAGTATTTACCTCATTTTCTAGAATAAGATTATACTGATCTGTGCTTTTTAAATGGGGTTTGCAAATTTTATATTTTCAGTGGTTACATAACTTGTTTAGTATTATTCATATTAGTCCTGTGAGATCATTTATGTATAATTAATTGATAGTAATTTTGAAGCATTTTTTAAAAATTTGTGGTACTGAGGATTGAATCCAGGGATATTCAACCTCTGAGCTATACCCCCAGCCCTGTTTTATTTTTTATTTTGAAACAGGGTTTCACTAATTTGTGGAGGGCCTCACTAAATTGCTGAGGCTGGCCATGAACCTGTGATTCTCCTGACTCAGCATCCCAGGTACTGAGATTACAGGTGTGTACCACTGCCCCAAGTTTGAATCATTCTTATTAGTTAATTAAAATTGATCCCAAATGGATTTCCACAGGCAATTTTGTGGCTTGAAACAAAATGATTAATTGTTCCTACTCTCTTCAGCTGCTAAGTTGATCTTTAGACCTGTAGCTTATTTTGTCTTTTCTCATTTTCTTTTGCAGTAAGAATAGATGACATGTAGTATTATAGTCCCTTTGGGTGTGTGTGTGTGTGTGTGTGTGTGTGTGTAAGTGTGTATATGGGGGTGGGTAACTGGGGATTGAACCCAGGGTCATTCTACCTCTGAGCCATACCCCTGTCCTACTTTATTTTTTATTATTGAAACAGGGTCTGACTAAGTTACTATATGCTGGACTTGAACCTACAATCCTCTCATCTCAGCCTTGGGGATTAAGGAGTGTACTGCCAAGGCTGGCTTATATTCCTCTTTAATTACTCATGGTTGATTTGCTTCTGACCTACACAGTATTTTATTATATGATCAAGTAATTTTGTAAACTTTTCTGTTACCATACTTACTCTTTTTCTTTTTCTTCTTTTGGGGAAGGGGTACTGGGGATTTAACCCGGGGGGGGGGTTCTACCTCTGAGCTATACCCCCAGACCTATTTTATTTTTTAATTAATTAATTAATTAATTTTTGGTACTGGGGATTGAACCCAGGGGCATTCTACCTCTGAGCTATACCCCCAGATCAATTTTATTTTTTTGTTTTGAAACAAGGTCTTACTAAGTTGTAGATGGCCTTGCTAAGTTGCTGAGGCTTGCCACAAATCTGCGATCTTCCCATATCAGCCTCCCAAGCACTGGAATTACAGGTGTGTGCTACTATGCCCACCTTCTAGCTCCACACACACAGGTCTGGAGATATAACTCAGTAGTAGAATACTTGCCTGGCATGGTCTAGGCCCTGACTTCAATCCCTAATACTGACATAAAAAAGAAAAGAAAAAAAGGTGAAGAATCTAAATTGACATTTCTCTGAAGAAGATATAAAATGGGCTAAGAAGCACATGAAAAGATGTTCAACATCATTAGTGATGAACTTTTTTTTTCTTTGTGGTACTAGGATTGAACCCAGAGGTATACTACCTCTGAGCTACATCCCCAGCCCTATTTTATTTAATTAATTTTTTTTGTGTGTATGTGTGGTACTGAGGATTGAACCCAGGGGCATTCTACCTCCAAGCTATACCCCAGCCCTATTTTATTCTTTATTTTGAAATAGGGTCTCACTAAGTTACTGAGGCTGGCTGTGAACCTGTGATCCTCCTGTCTCAGCCTCCCAAGTACTGGGGTTACAAGTCTGTGCCATCACGCCCAGGTTATTTTATGTTTTACTTTGAAAGAGGGTCTCACTAAATTGCAGAGAGTTTCACTAAGTTGCTGAGGCTGGCTGTGAACCTGTGATCCTCCTGTCTCGGCCTTCCAAGTACTGGAATTACAGACATGAACCACCCGCCTGGCTATTAGTAATGAACTTTGAAAACATTTTGCTAAGTGAAAGAAGCCAATCACAAAAGATCACATATGTGATTATATTTATTTATTTATTTATTTATTTATTTATTTATTTTTGTGGTACCGGGGATTGAACCCAGGGGCGTTCTACCTCCGCGCTACACCCCCGGCCCTATTTTTTTATACTTTATTTTGAAACCGGGTCTCACTAAGTGGTTGAGGCCTCACGAAGTAGCTGAGGCTAGCTGCGAACCTGCTAGCCTGAGGAAAATATTCTAAAATGTGATGGTTGCATGTATTTGTGGCTATATTAATAGCCATTGAGTTGTATATGGTGAAATGGTGCATTGTATGGTGTGTGAAGTTTTTCTCATTAAAATTGTTATAAAAGAAAAAAATACAAATCTGGTGTGGTGGTGCACACCTGTAATACCAGTACTTGGGAGGCTGAGACAGGAGGATCGCAGGTTCCTCCTGCTGACTCTCATCAGCAAGACCCAGTTTCAAAATAAAAATAAAATAGGACTGGGGATGTAGTTTGGAGGTAGAATGCTCTTGGGTTCAGTCACCAGTACCATAAAAAAAAAGGAAAAAAGATAATGAAAAGAATGTAGCTGCTTAGATCTATTAGTCAAAATCAAGGGACTCACAATAGGTAAGTAGAGAACATTTTGAAAAAATTTTTTTCATTTCTAAGCAGAACTTAAGATGGGTCCATTTCACCCTTACCATAATGGTGCAAGTGTCCCTTAACAAATCTACTAGCTATTCAAATTGAAATGTCATTAATTCTTCCCAGGACCCATTTAGTGACCCATAGATGATAAGTGGACCAGCTTCTTTCTTTCTTAGCAGCTCTACTAGGGATTGAACTCAGAGGCATTCTACTTTTGAACTACACACCCAGCCCTATTTTATTTTTTATTTTGAAAAAGGGTCTCACTAAATTGAGATTCTTGCTACATTGCTGAGACTGTCCTTGAACCTACAATCCTTCTGTCTCAGCCTCCTAAGTACTGTGGTTACAGGCATGCACCACCATGCCTGACTGATGCTGTCCTTTTTTTTTTCTTTTTGCGGAACTGGGGATTGAACCCAGGGGCATTCTGCCTCTGAGCTACACCCCCAGCCCTATTTTTAATTCTTTATTTTGAAACAGGGTCTCACTTAAGTGGTTGAGGCCTCACGAAGTAGCTGAGGCTAGCTGCGAACCTGCAATCTTCCGTTCTCAGCCTCCCAAGTACTGGGATTACAACTGTGCACCACACCCGGCTAATGCTGTCCTTTTTTAAAAAAAATAAAATTTAGTGGGGTGTGGTGGCACATGCCTGTAAACCCAGTACTTGGGAGTCTGAGGTGGATTGGAGGTTCAGGGTCAGCTTCAGCAATGTAGTGAGACTCTTAACAACCTAGTGAACCCTTCAAAACAATAAAAATGGCCAGGAGTCTAGCTTGGAAGTTGAATGCCCCTGGGTTAAATCTCCAGTACCACACACACGATTTTTTTTTTTTTTTTTTTTTTTTTTTTTTGCTGGATATAGTAGCACATGCCTCTAGTCCCAGCTACTCATGAGGCTGGGGCAGGAGGATCACTTGAGCTCAGAAGTTCAAGGCTAACCTAGGCAACACAGCAAGACCTATCGCCAAAAAATAAATAAATAAATAAATAAAAATGAGTTTTTTGTGGAACAAGTTATATACCACAAGTCCACCAGTTTTTGTTTTTTGGTACTGGGGATCAATTTAAGTTTACATTTCAATCGTTTTTGGTTTTTTTTCTTTTTGGTACTGGGAATTGAACCCAGGGACTTTCTACCTCCAAGCTAGACCCCCAGCCTTTTTTATATTTTGTTTTGAAACAGGGTCTCATTAGGTTGCTGAGAGTCTCGCTACATTTCTGGGGCTTGTCTAGAACCTACAATCCTCTTGTCTCAGCCTCCCAAGTACTGGAATTACAGGTGTGTGCCACCATGCCTGGCTTTTAAAAGTTCTTATTAAATATCAGTTTTGCAACTCTTACCATAATCCAAGTTTAGAACATTTTGTCTTTAGGAATTCATTAAAGCCTGAATTGAAAACGCATTCTTCCATAGATGATTTGAGATGGTTCTATTTTACTAGAATTATTTTAAATATTTTGCAGCTATTCTCTTATACCTCTTAATTTTATTCATACATAATAAGAGTTTGCTCCTTAGAATCAACTATCATGTTTCTGTTGTGGAAATTTCAGAATTTGCACAACATTGTCAAATAATCATTGTGACAGCATTTTAGGAGTCTTGTCTTTGTCCTTAATAGTAGTTGTTTTCAACAGATATGATATATCATGTTGAAGAATTACCTTTGTGATTTTGGTTTTCCTTTCTTCCTTGCTTTTTTTTTTTTTGGTACTCAGGATTGAACCCAGAGGCGTTCTACTTCCAAATTAAATCATCAGCCCTATTTTATGTTTTATTTGGAAACAGAGACTGGCTAAATTGTTGAGGGCTAGCCTTGAACCTGCGATCCTTCTGTCTCAGCCTCTCAAGTACTGGGATTATAGATGTCCATCACCATGCCTGCCCCCCCCCCCAGCCCTTTTTTATTTTTTTATTTAATTATTTATTTATTTTTTGGTGGTACTGGGGATTTAACCCAGGGGCATTCTACCTCCAATCTACACCCCCAGCCCTATTTTTTATTCTTTTATTTTGAAACAGGGTGTCTCACTAAGTTGCTGAGGGCCTCACTAAGTAGCTGAGGCTGGCCTCGAACCTGCGATCCTCCTGTCTCAGCCTCCCAAGTACTGGGATTACAGGCGTGTTATTTTTTGTTTTGAAACAGGGTCTAGCTAAATTGCTGAGGCTGGCCTCGAACCTGCGATCCTCTTGTCTCAGCTTCCCATGTATTGGGATTATAGGCGTGTGCCACCATGCCCGGCTCTCCCTATTATTTCTTCTCCTACTAGAAGCAGGTTTATTTATTTTTTTATTTTTTATTTTTTTTGGTAATGGGGATTGAACTCAGGGGCATTCTACCTCTGAGCCACACCCCCACCCCTATTTTGTTTTTAATTTGAAACAGGGTCTCACTAGGTTGATGAGAGTCTCACTATTCACTGAGGCTGTCCTCGAACCTGCAATCCTCTTGTCTCAGCCTCCCAAGTACTGGGATTACAGGCATGTGCCACCACACCTGGCATCTAGAAGCAGTTTTGATGTCCCTTGTGACATGGTAGTTTGCAAATGTTTTTATTGTTCAAGAAATGCTTACCCAGATTTAACGTGTTGATTTTACAATCGTCCTTCTTTGTTCATATTTTAGGCACGAGATGTGCGTACGAATGAAGTGGTGGCCATCAAGAAGATGTCTTATAGTGGAAAGCAGTCTACTGAGGTAGGTTAAATGTATACATGCTTACTGACATGTTAGAGAAAGACATATTGCTTTTAATTGGAGAGAAATGGTAGGAATTTTAAATGAATAATATACATAAAGAAAAGTATACTAATCTTAAATATATATCTCAGTGAATTTTCTTTCACAAACAGATAGTACCCATTTAACTACTATCAAGAGCCATAAAGAAAACATTAATGGCATCCCAAAAGCCTTCCAACTTGTGTCCCCTTCTTTTAGTTTGTAAACTGTGTTTTAATATATTATTCTATGTTTATTTTGGAGGGATGATTAGTTTCTTAAAAATGGAAGTAGAGCCAGGCATGGTGGCGCACGCTTGTAATCCCAGTATTTGGGAGGCTGAGACAGGAGGATCACAGGTCCATGGCCAGCCTCAGCAACTTAGTGAGGTCCTCCACAACCTAGTGAGACCCTGTTTCAAAATAAAAAAATAGGGCTGGGAGTGTAGCTCAGAGATAGAATACCCCTGGGTTCAATCCCCAGTACCACACACACACCAAAAGAAAGAAGTAGAATAAGATGTCCTTGACAGTAAATAATATGGGATTTCATTTTTCAAATGGGTTAGAAATTGTTTAATGGTTGTTTTAAACTTTAATCACCAGGCAGTGTATAGCAATTTGAAAATTCAAAATGTGAAATTATTGCTATTATATATTATACTTCAGTTGGCTAATGTTCTGATTCTTTTTAGATTATATTTATTCTATTTAATTATTTAAATTTGTTTATAAAATGTAATCTACTCTTTTGTGTGTATGTGATGCTGGGGATTGAACCTTGGGGTCCAATACATGCCAGCAAGTGCTTTACCACTGAGCTACATCCCCAGCCTGTAACTTACTTTTAAAATCTAGGGTTCTGACAATCTTTTTTTTTTTTTTTTGTGGTACCGGGGATTGAACCCAGGGGCATTTTACCTCCAAGCTACACCCCCAGCCCTATTTTTTTTATACTTTATTTTGAAACCGGGTCTCACGAAGTTGCTGAGGGCCTTACTAAGTAGCTGAGGCTGGCCGTGAACCCTGATCCTCTGGTCTCCGCCTCCCAAGTACTGGGATTACAAACATGCGCCACCACGCCCGGCCTCTGACAGTCTTTAATTAAAATGAAAAAAAATTAAGCCAGGCATGGTGGCACATGCTTTAATCCCAGTACTTGGGAGGCTGAGACAGGAGGATCGCAGGTTCCCGGCCAGCCTCAGCTACTTAGTGAGGCCCTCCGCAATTTAGTGAGACCCTGTTTCAAAATAAAGAATAAAAAAAAAGACTGGGGGTGTAGCTCAGAGGTAGAATGCCTCAGGGTTCAATCCCCAGTACTGAAAAAAAAAATTGGGCTGTAGGTGTACCTTCGAGGTAGAATGCCCCTGGGTTCAATCCCCAGTCCCGCAAAAAGAAATAAAAATAAGCGCCGGGCGTGGTGGCACATGCTTGTAATCCCAGTACTTGGGAGGCGGAGACTGGATGATCCAGGTTCACGGCCAGCCTCAGTTTCAAAATAAAGTATAAAAAAATAGGACCGAGGTGTAGCTCAGAGGTGTTAGAACGCCCTTGGGTTCAATCCCCGGTACCGCAAAAAAAAAAGAAATAAAAATAAATTAATTGTAAAATGCATGCAACAAAAGTCATTTTTAAGTGTACAGTTCAGTAGCATTAAGTAAATTTGCATTGTTGTGCCACCATTACTACATTCTTCTCCAGAATTCTTTTCATCTTGCAAAACTGAAACTCTGTACTCATTAAACAATAATTCCCCATTCCTTAGCCCCTAGCAACCACCATTCTATTTTGTTACTCTTATGATAAAGAAAAGTACTTAAGGTACTTTATATCAGTGGAGTCATTCAGTGTTTTTTATTTTGCAACTGGCTTATGTAACATAACATATTATCAAAGTTCATCCATGTTGTAGCATGTGTCTGAATTTCCTTTTTTTTTTTTTTTTTTGCGTTACTGGGGATTGAGCCCAGGGGCATTCTACCTCCGAGCTACACCCCCAGGCCTATATTTTATTCTTTATTTTGAAACCGGGTCTCACAAAGTTGCAGAGGGCCTCACTAAGTAGCTGAGGCTGGCCGCGAACCCGGATCCTCCAGTCTCCGCCTCCCAAGTACTGGAATTACAAGCGTGCGCCACCCCGCCCGGCCTAAATTTCCTTTTTAAGGCTGAAAAATACTCCATTGTGTGTGTGTATATTACATATCTCTATATTATCGACAGTCTATCCATATACAAATTTATACCTCATAGTTATGTTCAAACCATCTATAAATGGACCCTTGGATTTATTCCAACCCTTGACTATTGTGAATAGTTGAATTGCTAAATCAGTTGTTTATTTTTTGTGGTACTGGGGATTGAACCCAAGGGCATTCTGCCTCCAAGCTACACCTCCAGTCCTATTTTATTTTTTATTTTGAAACAGATTCTCGCTAAATTGGTGAGAGACTCACTAAGTTCCTGAGGATCACTTCGAACCTGTGATTCTTCTGTCTCAGCCTCCCAAGTACTGGGATTATAATTGTGCGCCACCACGCCTGACTCTAAATTGGTTTTTAAAGATTTTCTTCCTACTCATTTGGACTCTCTTTATTTTATGATAAAACTTGTTTTGTAATGATCATGTTTATGGGTATGATAATACAATTATAAGATTATATAATTGTTCCTTTTTCTTTTTGTGTGTATGTGGTACTGGGGATTGAATCCAGGGGCATTCTACCTCTGAGCTACACCCCCAGCCCTTTTTATTTTTTATTTTGAAACAGGGTCCCACTAAGTTGCTGAGGCTGATTTCGAACCTGAGATCTTCTCATCTCAACCTCCCAAGTACTGGAATTATAAGCGTGTGCTACCATGCCTGACTGTTCCGTCATTTTGATCTCTAAAATCTTCTAACATTTCTTATAAGTTTGATTTTATTCACCATTATATAAAACCACTTTAGGACTAGCTTTCACAGGCTATTCATTGTACTGTCATAGAATCTAATTGATTAGCCACACGTGGAACAAAAAATTTCATTTACAACATTATCTTTAACATATAATATTGGTGTCCTTCATGAAAATTTTTTCACATAGAGGAATATAATTTTTCCTAAGACTGCCTACCAGAGTATTCAAATTTGAAATTTAAAGTCCACAAAACATATTTTCTGAATTTAGCATTTAAAATATATCATACACATTCGTGTGTGTGTGTGTATGTGGTACTGGGGATTGCACCCAGAGGCATTCTACCTCTGAGCTACACCCCCAGCCCATTTATTTATTTATTTATTTATTTATTTATTTATTTATTTATTTTGCGGTACTGGGGATTGAACCCAGGGGCATTCTACCTCTGAGCTACACCCCCCAGTCCTATTTTTTATTCTTTATTTTGAAACAGGATCTCACTAAGTTGCGAAGAGCCTAAGAAGCTGAGGTTGGCCGTGAACCTGCGATCCTCCTGTCTCAGCCTCCCAAGAACTGGGATTACAAGTATGGGCCACCACACCTGGCTTTATTTATTATTTTGAAACAGGATCTCACTAAGTTGCGGAGGCCTCACTAAGTTGCTGAGGCTGGCTGCGAACCTCAGATCCTCCTGTCTCAGCCTCCTAAGTACTGGGATTACAAGTGTGCGTCACCACACCCGACTCTCATACACATTTTATATGAAACACTGAACAGATTTTGCTGTATTTGGTTGAGGACTTGTGAAATAACATCAGAGATGCACATGTGATCTTAAAACGAGTACAGAACATTTTAAAAAATTTCCTATTATATTACTTTCTTTGCCCTTAATTATATAGTCAAAGGCAGCAGTAAAGCTTAAAATAACTAAAATGAGCCGGGCGTGGTGGCGCACACTTGTAATCCCAGTACTTTGGGAGGCAGAGACCGGAGGATCCGGGTTCGTGGCCAACCTCAGCGCGCATGCGCAATCTCTCTCTCTCTCTCTCTCTCTCTCTCTCTCTCTCTCTTTCTCTCTTCTCTCTCCTCTCTCCTCTCTCCTCTCTCCTCTCTCCCCTCTTTCTCTCTCTCTACCTCTCTCTCTCTACCTAGTGAGGCCCTCCGCAACTTCGTGAGACCCAGTTTCAAAATAAAGTATAAAAGAAAATAGGGCCAGGGGTGTAGTTCGGAGGTAGAACCCCTCTGGGTTCAATCCCCGGTACCACAAAAAAAAAAAAAGAATAAGCATTTAGAAATTTAAGTTTCAGAGAAATTAACTCATTTGAATTAAGAACAAAAAACAAATCAGGTACAGTAGTGCACCATAACCATTGGGGAGACTGAGGCAAGTGGATCACAAATTTAAGGCCAGTGCCAGCAATTTAGCAAGACCCTGTGTCAAAATAAAAGGGTGGGAGCCGGGAGTGGTGGGGTATGCTTGTAATCCCAGTACTTGGGAGGCTGAAACCAGAGGATCCGGGTTTGCGGCCAGCCTCAGCTACTTAGTGAGGCCCTCTGCAACTTAGTGAGACCCTGTTTCAAAATAAGAATAAAAAATAGGGCTGGGGATGTAGCTTGGAGGTAGAATGCCCCTGGGACCCAGAATGCCCCTGGGTCCAATCCCCGGTACCGCAAAAAAAAAAAAAAGGGTGGGGCTAGGGATATAGAGCACCCCTAGGTTCAGTCTAGTACTACTGTTACCCCCCTCCAAAAAAAAGAGCACAAAGCAAACCAACCCTACCATTTGGTAGAAGAAATAAGTCAAATACACAATAGGTGAGCTTTATGTAAACTATATGTCAATTAAAAAAAAAAAGAGCCGGGCGTGGTGGCACACACTTGTAATCCCAGTACTTTGGGAGGCAGAGACCGGAGGATCCGGGTTCGTGGCCAGCCTCAGCACGCTCTCTCTCTCTCCCCCTGTGTCTCTCTCTCTCTCTCTCTCTCTACCTAGTGAGGCCCTCCGCAACTTCGTGAGACCTGGTTTCAAAATAAAGTATAAGAAATAGGGCCGGGGGTGTAGCGCGGAGGTAAAATGCCCCTGCGTTCAATCCCCGGTACCGCAAAAAAAAAAAAAAAAAAAGAAAAGAAAAGCTGGGCTTGGTGGTACACACCTGTCATCCCAGTACTTGGGAGGCTGAGACAGGAGGATCTCAAATTCTCCGCCAGCCTCAGCAACTTACACCTTCCGCAACTTAGTGAGATCCTGTTTCAGTATAAAATAACAAAACAGGGCTGGGTGTATAGCTCAGAGGTAGAATGTTCCTGAGTTCCATCCCCAGTACCACAAGGGAAAAAAAAGTTTCCCCTGTTGTTACCATTGAGGTGATATAGTATGCACATAATTTTTTGAAGAAAAAAATAAATATGGTATATACTTATCAACTTGCTTTTTTATTTATTTATTTGTTTATTTATTTATTTTTGATGGTACTGGGGATTGAACTCAGGGACATTCTACCTCCAAGCTACATCCCCAGCTCTATTTTTATTTGAAACAGAGTCTTGCTAGGTTGATGAGAGTTTCACTACTTGCTGAGGCTGTCCTTGAACTTGCAATCCTGCTGTCTCAGCCTCCCAGGTACTGGGATTACAGGTGTGTGCCACCATGCCCAGCTCATTAATATGCTTGATGGTATGTGATTATAAAATTTTAATAAGACTCATTGATCATAAATTTTATCAAACTAAAAATTGCTTCATCTTGAATGAAATAATTGATTAAATTGTACAGTTGAGTTATAAACTACATGGATATAATTTCTAGTACATTTTTAAGCTGGGTGTGGTGGCTCTTGCCTATAATCACAATACTTGGGAGGCTGAGACAGGAGGACCGCAGGTTTGTGGCCAGCCTGAGCAACTTGTGAGGCCCTCCGCAACATAGTGAGACCCTGTTTCAAAATAAATAATAAAATAGGGCTAGGGATATAGCTTGGAGGTAGAATGCTCCGGGTTCAATCCCCAGTACTGCAAATAAATAAATAAATAAATAAATTTTTAGTTATGACACTTCATCTAAAAATTATAAATCAATCAAAGTTGTATGTTCTTGTTAACCCAGTGTAGTCATTATTATTTTCTTCTATAGCTTTCTAAGGAAAGTCATCTGTTCATAATTCTTTTCCTTCAATTTTTTTCTCCACAGAAATGGCAGGATATTATTAAAGAAGTTAAGTTTCTACAAAGAATAAAACATCCCAACAGTATAGAATACAAAGGCTGCTATTTACGTGAACACACAGCATGGGTTGGTATCTATTCTCTGCTTGTAATTTTAGTTGGTCTTAGTTTAGAATGAATTAATTCAAAATGTCTCACACTGGTTCTGTAAAGGCATGCACAAACACCTGAAATGTTAGTTCATACTGGGAGAGGAGGAACAACATTCTCTGAACTCATAGGC
Source organism: Glis glis (assembly GCA_004027185.1). NCBI lineage: Eukaryota > Metazoa > Chordata > Mammalia > Rodentia > Gliridae > Glis > Glis glis. Next base: position 38,383 of record PVJS01015213.1, read on the forward strand.
AGTTAGAGATAATAGAACTTCAGCAAGTCTACTGCAGATTTTCTACAGAATTCTGCTGACCGTCATGTATATGGTAAAATGTCCTTGATTATTTTCAGTGGTACCATCCAGACATTGTGAAAACAATCATATTACTTGAGAATGAAACTTATCTTTTTTACATAAACATATTGTAATCCAGTTAACCAGAAAAATCTTGAAGTTTGGGTATGTCCTGGTGAAATTTGCACTTATCATGATTCCTTGACTGAATAATACTAAAGGCAGAGAATTGAGACACATAGTTACAAGAAGTCGAGATTAATTTTACCCTATTGTTACTATCAGCATGATATGGTAGTAAATCTACAGTGGTATGTGCATTATAATGTATTTTTAAGAGAAAAAGTAAATTTTTTTAGATAGGATTTACCCCTCAGTTTGAATAATTAATAAGCCACGGGTAACTATCCTTTTAAGATACTTGACTTATAGCCAGGCGTGGTGGCGCACGCTTGTAATCCCAGTACTTGGGAGGCTGAGACTGGAGGATCCGGGTTCACGGCCAGCCTCAGCTACTTAGTGAGGCCTCCGCAACTTAGTGAGACCCTGTTTCAAAATAAAGAATAAGCCGGGCATGATTGCTCATGCTTTTAATCCCAGTACTTGAGAGGCTGAGATAGGAGTATCATGGGTTCGCTGCTAGCCTCAGTTACTTAGTGAGGCCCTCTGCAACTTCATGAGACCCGATTTCAAAATAAAGTATAAAAAATAGGGGCTGGAGGTGTAGCTCAGAGATAGAATGCCCCTGGGTTCAATCACCGGTACCACAAAAAAAAAAAAAAAAAAAAAAAA
>PVJS01015214.1:0-39215 GCA_004027185.1 Glis glis
AAAAAAAAAAAAAAAAAACACAAAGTTTAAAACAAATAAAATAAAAATAGAAAGGGTTGGGGGTGTAACTCAGAGGTTAAATGCCCCTGGGATCAGTCCATAGTATAGGAAGGAAGGAAAGAAGGGAGGGAAGGAGGGAGGGAGGGAGGGAGGGAGGAAGGAAGGAAGGAAGGAAGGAAGGAAGGAAGGAAGGAAGGGCATCTGTCTTGTGACCCCAGACAGCCTCAGCACTAGCTGGTCAGCCCAGGCTGCAGGCCATAGCGTGGGACTGGCTCTGCGCAGCGTGTCCCCACTCCTGGGGAACCATGTCCTATTGCCACTATCCTCAAAAGCAGCAGAATACCTCATGGGTTGGGAAGGAGGCCAGGCCTGGGTTCTGATCTCTACGTGCAATAGGTTTTGAGGAAGTCCAGCCCACCCCCTCCTCCCAGTATCCCCCTCCTCTCACGGGCCAGGCCCTTCATCCGGGGCAGGGGGCTCTGCCTGCATCTTTGCTCCCCTCTCTTGGAACATTTCTAACAATCTCTCCCTCCCCCTTGACTGAGCTCCCTGGGGCAATGTGGTCGTCCCTTACTGTGCTCTTAATACATTAAAAAGAAAATAAAAGCTTGATTGAGCTCTTACTGTAGCTCAGACACTAGACTAAGAGCGTCACATGGATTATCACACTAAATCCTTCCAGAAATCTTATTCGGCAAGTAGTCGTACTATCTATCCTCCATTTTGTTAGAAAAACAAAAAAGAAAAGAAAGAAAACCACACATAGCAACAACTGGACACAGAGAGGTTAGTTAACTTGCATAAAAGCACCCAGCTAGGAAAACGCAGAGCCTACATTGAACACTGTCTGTGGCCTGGGGCTTATGCTCTTACACAGTTGCCCTGTACTGAGAGGGGTGAAGGCGTGGGCTGAGCAGCAGGGCAGTGCTGTTAAGTAGCACAGGATTAGACACTAGATGATAACGGTCTTTCCCCTGCTGCACCACTCCTTGCTGTGTGTCTTGGGCAACTTGCTTTCCCTCTCTGGGCCTTAGTTTCAACAGATACAATATGAGGGGCTTGCATGAAACCGGGAGCTTTGTTCTGACACTAGCCTTGTGTGTTTCTAATGATGGCAGCCCATCTGGCCCCCCTACCTTACTGTGACCTTAAAATATACCTCCAAGATGTGGCATTTGCAGTCACATGGCCATGTACGGTCGGCCACACCAGGGCCAGGTTCGCGAGGCCCCTTCACGTGGCGCAGCCTACAGCTCCCCCATCCCCGGGGCCTCGGCCCGGATCCAGGCAGCAGCCGGTAGCCACAAGCATGTGCGGTTTCTGTGGTTTCTACTTAGAACCGTTTCCTGTTTCAACCTGCCAGTTCCTTAAAAGCATTAGCTGAGGTTTTGCCGAATGACTCCACGCTGTTTTCATAGGGGGGTGGAGGGGCTCCTCCCGGGAGCCCAGCCCGGAGCAGAAACGCCGCGAGAATTAAGGAGATGGGGAGCTGGGAAGTCCGTCTCCTGGAAGAACAACAGTCTCACTGGGGTGACTTTCCAACCAGAGGGAGGGCTTCTCCCCCAGCCAGATTCTCCACCCAGCTTGCCTCAGTTTCCCCCTCTGCTCTATGAGGGGTTGGACCCTCCCTCTAGGTTCTAGGGTCCTCTGGGTCCCTGTTCTGTGTATACTGAAGTGATCTAGCCGCAGTAGCTGACGTGTGTGTAGAGCTTCCTGAGCAGTTCCAAGCACTGGATGGATCGAATCCCCCCTCTTAGTACTCGTAGTACCCCTCAAAGGTGGGAGCTATTACCGTCCCCATTCCACAGACACAAACAGAAGCCTGAGGCTGACCAATGTGGCCGTGGTCTCAGCTGCCAAGCTGAACCCAGCAGCTAGCTCTCGAAATAAGACCCGTCAGCCAGGCAGAGTGGCGCATGCCTGTAATCCCAGTACTTGGGAGGCAGAGACAGGAGGATCACAGGTTTGAGGCCAGCCTCAGCAACTTAATGAGGCCCTCAGCAACTTAGTGAGACCCTGTTTCAAAATATAAGTAGGGTTGGGGGTGTAGCTCAGAGGTAGAACACCCCTGAGTTCAATCTCCAGTACCACAAAGGAAGGAAGTGAGGGAGGGAGGGAGAGAGGGAGGAAGGGAGGAAGACCGGCCTGTCTGGGGCAGTGGCTTAATGTTGAGTGGAGCCCAGTAGATTTGGTGTCATGGGGCCCAGGCTCGAGTCCTTTGGGTGACCTTGGAGAAGTTGCTTGATTCCTGGGAGCCTCTGTTTCCTCGTCCGTGAAATGGGGCTCATGGGGCCCAGGCTGCTGACCTCCCGCACTGAGGGGAAGATGGGGTGGCATTACAGGTGGCTCAGGGGGCGAGACTAGCTGTCTCCTCACCGAGGCTTTCTGATTTCTATTTCCAAGAGGCCCAGATGATTCCAGAAGGAGGGCGCATCTGGAGTCCTGAAGGTTCCAAAGCCCCCCGACACACACCTGAAGGAGGGGTGGAAGGAGGGGAAGGCCCTTCCCAGCAGCCTGGAATCAGCAGTCCAGGGCGGACAGCCCTCGTGCGAGTTTGTGTACAGGCATCCCTGTGCAGGGAGCCCGCGGAGACCGGCCCTGGCCCCTCACCTGAGTATCTAAGCAGCCTCTTCCATTTGATGACCCAGACCGAACTCTCGGCTCCCCGACCCCTGCTCCCCCCAGCCTTCCCCTCTCATAAGTGGGATGACCATCAACCAGGTTGTTTGGGGAATCTCTGGCCCCTCATTTTCCTTCAAAGCCCATATCCAAGGCACATGCGGATTATGTGCACTCTCTCCCCTTATCTCCAAAATATTTCCCAGCTCTGCGTGCTGGTCCACCTCACTGCCGCCATCGTGGGCAGGGGAGGATGGGGGGAGCCACCATCGGCTCTTACTTCATGTCCCCAGTAACCTCCAACCAGCCTCCCTGTGTGCACCCTGCCCCAGCCTCCCCCAGGTCTATTGCTGACACAGCCAGCCAGGCCCTCTGTGCCTTTCAACTGGACAAAAATTAAACTCCTTCTGTGGTTTCTAGAAGTTAACCACCATCTCATACCATGCTTCCTTTTGCTCATTTGCTCCTACTGCTCCGGTCTTCTCTGTTTCTCAAGTAAAGCTGAGCTCATTCCCACCACAGGACCTTTGCACCAGATGACCCCTGCCTGGAATGCTGTCCCTGGGATGTTCCCGTGGCTGGCCCTCTGTCTCACGGTCCAGTTCAACTGTTACCTTCACAGAGACCCTTCCTGACCACCCTGGTTAAATCCATTCCCTGCTCCCCAGTCACCCTACTCAGCACCTCCAGTGTGTGTGTGTGTGTGTGTGTGTGTGTGTGTGTGTGTGTGTGTGTCTAGAGCATTTGCCATCACCTGATGTGGTCTTGCTTGTTTATTCACTTTTGTACTCGAATGATAATGAAAGCTGAGACACACACATGTTTTCATAGCTATAATCACAGTGTATCTGCCACCAGTTCGGGAGAGGATGGGTATCCGGCACATTAAAAAGCACTCCATAAATATTTGTTGAGTGAATCCATGAACTGCTGTGTCACCTAGAACAAGTTAACTCCCCGAGCTTCCATTTCCTCATTGGTGATGAAGGAGAATCAACCAGGTTGTAGCCAAGGATTTTCCTCGTTCTGACATTCTCTGACTCTTTGGACTCAAGTTTCCATCAGGATGGGTGAGTGGACGGACAGATGGACAGACGGATGGACGGACGGATGGACGGATGGATGGACAGATGGACAGATAGATGGGATTTGTGGATAGATGGATAGGTGGCTAGATTTGTGGATGGATGGATAGATGGATGGATGGATGGATGGATGGATGGATGGATGGATGGATGGATGGATTTGTGGATGGATTTGTGGATGGATGGATTTGTGGATGGATGGATGGATGGACGGATGGACGGATAGATGGGATTTGTGGATAGATGGATAGGTGGATAGATTTGTGGGTGGGTGGATGGATGGATGGATGGATGGATGGATGGATGGATAGATGGATGGATGGATGGATGGATTTGTGGAGGATGGATGGATGGATGGATGGATGGATGGATTTGTGGAGGATGGATGGATGGATGGATGGATGGGTGGATGGATGGATGGATGATTTCTGGGGGTTTTAATAAAGCCACCCTGAAGAGGGGAGGAATCAGGAGAAAGATGAGTGCAGGAAAAGAGGGCAGATAACTGTAGTGGGAAAGTGCTTCTCTCATCCCAATTGAGAGAAAGGCACAATGCCTTCCTCCTCTCCCACCCACCCTAGAACCACCGCTCTCCATGGTTGTGCCAGGGAGGTGGCAGCAGCGGCCTCTCACCCGCCAAGGGCTCCGCCCGGGGATAAAGGAGCCAGAGGACCAAGCTGGCAAGGCTGGCATCCCCGTCCTCGCAGAGGTGTAAATGGCTTTCCTGCTCCCACAGGTTCAAAGAGCACTTCATCTCACAGCAAAAGTACAGCTAATGAGAAACAGACTCTCTGGCTCCGGACACAGCTCCAAGAGCCCAGGAAGCAAAGGAAAGCCCCCAAGAACCCGGATGTGGACGTCCACACTGAGGGCCTTCCTCTGACCTCTCCGGGTCCACAGCACTGGCTCAAGGGCAGGTGGGGGAGAGAGCAAGACAGAGTCCCCACCCATGGCCACCATGGCCAAGAGGGGCCACAGGGAGGGGGCTTCTGAGCTGTGGACCTTCCAATCATGCTGAGTTATTTGGGGCCTGGAAGCCATGTCAGACAACAATAATTACAACAACATCTTCCTTATACTGGGGCTGCCAAGGTGCCAGCTGTGGGTGGCACAGTGGAAAGGCCACTGGTTTCAAGGTCACAGTACCCAGCTGTGGACTCTGCTCCTAAGTTTTCTCAGCTGGCCAGCAAGCACACTGGTGGTAATCAATAAGAACCCCAACATGGCTGTCCAACATGTAGCCAAGATAACACCACATTGAGGTCCGGTTCTGCCAATCATGTAGCGAGCTGGGAACATGAGCCTGGGATAAGCAAAAGGCCCAGGTTCAAGTCCCAATTCTTCTCCTTCCCTCCCAGGGAGTGCTCAGCTTCTCTGAGCAAATCTCCTCATGTGTAACCAGCACCAGTAATAACCTCGTGGGCGGGTGGAAAAGATCTAACAAGAAGAGACACAGAAACTACTTAGTAGGTGCTTAGCCTGGGCATGGACACTGGTATGCCCAAAGGTCTTGGAAGGAACAGGGCAATATGTTCTTCCAGACCAAACCAGAAGATGAACTCAGGTAGACCCACAACCAAGTGAGACAAGAAAGGCGACCAACAGCAGAGTGAAGGCAATATCTCATGCTCTGTGCTGAGGATCCAAGTCTACACACACACACACACACACACACACACACACACACACAACCTGGGGCAGGTGCTACTGTTGTCCTTAAGTAGCTAAAACCAAGACTTAAACCAAGAAGGTTGGGTTCCAGATGTGCAGAGCCACTAAGTTCTCCAAAGCTGCTCTCTGCCCTCTCCTGTGGTGTCGCCTCCTGGAGTCCAACATCCCCTGGACTGAGAGAGCCCAAACAGGATGGCCATCTCTCCCCCTGCCCCCTTTCCTCTAGGGTATTAGAAGGAGTATTTTCTCCACTCAACAAACATTTCTTGAACACTTAGGATATGCTGGGTATTTGGGATCAACAGTTAGCAGAACAGCAAAAGTAAATCCCAGTCCTCATAGAGTTCATATCCTGGTGGGCAGTGGAGACAAGGAACAAGTGAAATATTAACTATTGAGTCACAGTTTCCATTGGATTAGCCTATCAAAGGTTAGTAAGATACTTACCTGTTGGTCCTAACAGGAATCTGGCCCTTGCTTTATTCATTGTAATATTTACTACCAACTGTGTGCCCAACATTGTGCTAGGAATTAAGATTTTTTTTTTTTTTTGCGGTACTGGGGATTGAACCAGGGACATTCTACCTCCAAGCTACACCCCCAGCCCTATTTTTTATTCTTTATTTTGAAACAGGGTCTCGCTAAGTTGTGGAGGACCTCACTAAGTAGCTGAGGCTGGCCGTGAACCCGGATCCTCCAGTCTCAGCCTCCCTCCCGAGTACTGGAATTACAAGCATGTGCCACCATGAACAGCAGGAATTAAGATTTAAAAGATAAATAACACATGTGCTTCAGCTTGGGTCAAATCCTATTCTAGAAGGAGGAAGAGACACATTAAATCATTTCAATTCATGATTCTAAGAACTGTTTGAGAGGAATTGGCCCTCCTCCTGACCCTCAGGACCCCAAAAGGGGATGAGGGAAGAACTCAGAGAAGCCCAAGGAAGGAGTCACAGAGAAGGTAACGTCCAAGTTGGACCTTGAATGGGGAGGATGGTTTCAACAGATAGAAATGGAAGGCTTCCTGGAAAGAAGAGCGGACACAGAGGCAAGAATATGCAGGGCACATTTTAGTGCTGTGTAGACAAAGAACAGGGTGGACGAGGGGAGAGGTAGGACTGGGGAGTCTGATAGGAATTCTGGTGCCATCAGATAAGTGTTGGGGAGTGGTTGGCAATCGCTCATGTATGTATTTTATCCACCTAGCTTCCTATTCATTGATTCTTCCTTCAGCTGTGTCTAAACGAATATTAAACCTGGTTACTTAACATGACTGACTGCATCTTTCAGTTCTGGAATTTCCAGCTGGTTTTGAGTCAGTTTCACTTTTTTTGTAAAAATTGTCCATATTTTATGCCCTTGAACATATTCATCAGTTCTCTCCCCAGTCTATGGCTGATAATCACCATATATGGTTCACCTGCGGGTCTGTTTATGTTGCCTACTTTTTCTTCTTTGTATTTTTCCAGGCCTTTGGTTTTATCTCATAGTATACTTGGCTGACTTTGGACCAGGTGCCCACCTTTTGTCCTGTCAGTGGCTATCCTTAGCTCAAAGAAGCAGTCTAGAATCTTCTCCTTGGCAGAGCATGGAGGGCAAAGCAGTGATCCTCTGAAGAGCATGGTAGACGGGCATGGTGGCACACGCCTGTAATCCCAGTACTTGGGAGGCTGAGACAGGAAGATCGCAGGTTCAAGGCCAGCTCAGTAACTTAGTGAGACCCTGTTTCAAAATAAAAAATATAAAGGGTTGGGATGTAGCTCAGAGGTAGAAGACCCCTGGATTCCACCCCTGGAATCAGCATTATTGTAGCCATAATCTAAATATCTGACCACATAACTTAGAGGAAAAAAGATTTATTTTCTTATGGTTTGGGGCTCAGTCCATGTGAGGCTGGGGACCACAGATCTCAAGGCATGATGGCGGAAGGCGGAAAGAGGGAGAGTACATGGGCTGTGCTCTTTATATCCTGGAGGTCAGGGGGAGAGAGGGAGGGAGGGAGGGAGGGAGGGAGGGAGGGAACCCTTTATATAATCCTCAAGACCACATCCCCAGGGGCCCACCTCCAGCCACACCTTCCTGGCCTGGGTCTCCACCCAGACAAATCCATTACAATGGATTTATCCACTGCTGGGATTACAACCCTCATGACTCTACTATATCAACCCTGAATATTAATAAATGAGCTCTTTAGGGGATATTTTATATCTAACTATAATAACCCCTTTTATAATAAAGAGCATGGTAGACATAGCAGAGACCATGACGATTTATTTGTTGGGGCAGAATCCAGGCAATTCTGATGGGGAGGGCAGGGCAGGGCAGGAAGGAGGGGATCAGAAGGGGGTGTGGAAGAATGTGGGGGACGAGGGTGTGGACGCCCCCACCCAGGCCCCTCCCTGGTCATTGCTTACCAGCCAGTCTGGGAGTGATCCAGCGCCAGTCACTTTCACTCCACTCTGCTGCGGCTGGGAAAGACATCCTGACTGTAAACGAGCCCTCTGAGTCTAATTCCAAGAAGGCCAAGGAATTTGACAGGAAGCAACACGAGCTCGTGCCTCGGGTCTCTGTCTGGGCTTGATGCGATTGGATCTGAAATAGGTACAGAGACCTCCTTATTAAACGTTTTGCATGCACATAGATACACACACGCTCGCACACGCGCACACACAGGAAAGTTCAAGACGAGGCCACCAGAGAGGGGAGGCCATACAGTGCTCTATCCAGAAACCGAGACCAAAGCTTCAATTTCAAGTCGGATCCCCAGCGGAGGGCGTTTGACAGGCCTTGTCAGTCGGACGCCAAATGTCTGTCTGCACCGCCAACAGTCCTTCACCCCTGTCCCCACTCTCCAGGCTGACTCTTGTGAGCTGCAGGTGGCTCGGAGGTGGCTGTTTCCAAGCGTGGAGTGAGCCATGTCTGCCAAGAGCCTGTCTGCCAGGCCCTTCCTCAGCCCCAGGCCTCAGCTTATCATGTCTGACATCACCCTAACCCCTCCGCCACCTCCACCACAGAGTCATCTCCGAGGCTGTGATTGCCAGACCTGGTCCCACTCCTTCCTGGGCGTGTCTAGCTGCAACCCTCAGCGAGACAGACCCCCCCCCAGGCAAGCCATCAGGCCTCACTGTGCTGGGGGTCTGGCTACCCTGGATGTCCTCTGCTGGGGTCTATTCTGTTACTGTTTTGGTGGTCACTGTGAGTTCTTTTCCTTTGCACAGATAGATATCTTGGGCCGGGAAATAAAGAGCCAGGACAAGCAGTTGGAATTTAGTGCAAGGCAAAAAGATTTATTATAAAAGCAGGAGTAACGTGTCATGTCTCAAAGAGGGGTGGGGGGGAGAGAAGCATCACGCCTCCGAGGAGAACACAATGGAGCAGAGTGCTGATGCCCCCCTGGACCCCTGGATCTTAAATAGGGTTTGTCCTATCTGGTCTTCCTTATTTGGGTTGCTAAGTTACCAGGTCAATAGACCCGCTTTGCCAGCATCTACATGAGAGGATAAATTTTTTCCAGCTCTTCCCAGACCTGTGGCCTTCTAAGTTTTAAGGTTTGTAACTTTCTTAGTGTTGGCCTGCATCTTATCTTTGTTGCCATGCCGACCCAGCAGGCTCAGGACAGAAGTCCAAACACCTGACTGGGAAGAGTAGGAAGCAGCCTGTTTTAACCTTATAATTCCTGCTCTGCTTCGGGACAGGGGATGGTATGAAGTCACCCATAACCAGATCACATTCATCTGACAACGGAGAGATGGGAGGTGACAGGCACTGAGCCCAGGGGTTGGGGGCTTGCAGCCTGCATCCACCCAGGAACCTCAAGGGCCTCCCGGGGATGCTCTTCTGGTTGAGTCTGTGGGACATCAGCCTTGGGTTCACCCCAGAGGAGACAGGAGTACAGCTCAGGGGCTGGAGCTAGCAGAGTGCACATTCTGGTCTGCTGCCCACTACCACAATACTCTTTTCTTTCCTTTTCTTTTTTTGTGGTACTGGGGATTGAACCCAGGGGTGTTCTACCTCTGAGTTACACCCCCAGCCCTATCTTGTTTTTTTAGTTTGGAACATGGTCTCACCAAATTACTGCACACTGGCCTCGAACCTGTGATCCTCCTGCCTCGACCTCCCAAATACTAAGATTACAGGTGTGCACCATCACGTCCCATTCCATGGCCCTTAATCAAGGTGTTTCACCTCAGTTTCTTCCTACATAAAGCGGATCACGTTACCTCCTATTGTTATATTAGGGTTAAATGGATTGACACATATAAAGTTCTCAGGATGGTGCCGAGGGCCTAAAGAGGGGCCAGGAAGTAGGTGCAGGAGAAGTGAATGAGGAGTTAGTATTTAATGGAAACCGAGTTTCAGTTTGGAGAGATGAGAATGTTCTGGAGCTAGATGGTGGTGACAGCTGTTTAAGAATGTGGATGTAAGCCGGGCATGGTGACGCACGCTTGTAATCCCAGTACTTTGGGAGGCAGAGACCGGAGGATCCGGGTTCGCGGCCAGCCTCAGCTCGCTCTCTCTCTCTCTCTCTCCCTGTCTCTCTCTCTCTCTCTCTCTCTCTCTCTCTACCTAGTAAGGCCCTCCGCAACTTCGTGAGACCCCGTTTCAAAATAAAGCATAAAAAAATAGGGCTGGGGGTGTAGCGCGGAGGTAGAACGCCCCTGGGTTCAATCCCTGGTACCGCAAAAAAAAAAAAAATAATCACCTATTACAGATTTTATGAAGAATGAGAAGAGAGGAGCTCGAAGGCTCCCACTCAAAGCAATGAAAAGGAGATAGAAATGCTAACTACCCTGACTTGATTGGTACACAGTGTATACGTATGCTGAAATATCATACTGTGATATTGTAAATATGTACAATTATTACACATTCATCAATAATAATAATAATAATGAGCCGGGCATGGTGGCGCATGCTTAAAATCCCAGTACTTGGGAGGCTGAGACAGGAGGATCTGGGTTCGCAACCAGCCTCGGCTACTTAGTGAGGTCCTCTGCAACTTAGTGAGACCCTGTTTCAAAATAAAGAATAAAAAATAGGGCTGGGGGTATAGCCTGAAGGTAGAATGCCCCTGGGTTCCATCCCCAGTACCGCAAGAAAAAAAAATAATAATGATGATCCAACGTTTTAAAAATGCTCTCCATGTTACTCAGGCCTTTGTTCAGGCTGTACCTGTGACAGGGGCTCTTCTCTGAGTCTCTCTGGTCCTGCGGCGCCCCCCCCTCGCCCTCTGCAGATAGCTGCCTCCTGCAAAAGGCTCCCCTGCTTCTCCAGCCCTGGCTGGGCGGTCCTCGGCACCGAGAATCAAAGCCTCCCTGTTCTGCTCAGGTCTGGCTCAGCTAGAGTTCTCCAGTGCTCAGTGCCTCAGCCATGTCTCCTCCTTACAGACGGAGGCTGTGGCTTTTCTTCTCTGCACTCCTCTCCTGGATCCCACCCCAACTGTGCAAACCCCACTTGTACTTTTTAACGTGATGGCGTATTGATGAATTTTTAGGAACAAACACACAAGCTGTCTCACATCAAGAATTCCCAAAGTGCCTTTCCAGGAAACTGCATAGGATGTGAACTGAATATTAGGAGACAAGAGGGTTCCCTAGTCTGAGACATCTGGGAAACACTGAGCTAAGTAAAGCTAAATGGGTTTATTCCAGGACATAACAGCTATGGCGTGCTAACAATTATGTCTTACCTCTCAATGATGCAATATTGGGAACTTGAACTTGGCCATAGCGGGGGTATTTGAACCACAGAAATCAGCACACGGTACAAATCTGGAGTTTTGTTTTTATGTTTTCAAAGAGCTCATTTTCCAGCATGTTACTGAATACTACCTCAAGAAGAAAGAATGGCATGAAGATTTTCCTAATGCATTTGACCACAAACACATCTCACATCTTGTGGGAAGCGTCTCGTAACCGGAAGTGGTTATTCCTCAGATGGAAGAAACTCATATGAATTAGCATCTATGATGGGCCAGGCATGATGTTGGGTGTGTTATATACACTCCCTCATGTAATTCTCACCACACTGGAAGAGGTAGACACGCATTGTTTATACTTTTTAAATAAAGAAACAAGCCAGGAGCGGTGGCACATATCTATAATCCAGTACTTGGGAGTCTGAGACAGGAGGATCGCAGGTTTAAGGCCAGTCTCAGCAACTTAGCGAGACTCTCGGCAACTTAGACCCTGTTTCAAAATAAAAAATAAAATATGGCTGGGGAAGTGGCTCAGAGGTAGAATGCCTCTGGTTCAATCTCCAGTACCACACACAAAAAAAGAAAAAAATGTTCCCAACTTCACACAGCCAGGAAGTAGCAGCACAGAGCCTCTCTTGATCAGAGATTATAATGACTGGTAGATTGCGTTGGCAACAAGAGTTGGGTAACAGTTTTAGAAGAATTAAACGATTAGCAGACAGGCCATCAGCTATACTTAGACTCTAGCTATCTAGAGTTGCCAGAGACACTTCTAGAACATAACAGAAGAGTAACTAAAAGTCTCACCTGGTCCACAGGCCTGTCTTCTTACTCATCACTATATGGGCTCACATTCCAGAATTTGCCAGATTTCTGAACCTCTTGGCACCTTAAAAAATGTCAGTTCCTGGGCTCTCCTCATCCCAAAGACAATTCTAACCTGAAGCCAGTATTGGGAACCACTGAAATTGACATGGAAATTTCCTTAGAGACCCATCGGACAAATGCTCATTTTAAAGATGGGGATATCAGGACCCACAGAAGGGCAGGGAGCTCCCCAGAGTCGCACAGCTGTTGGTCGCAGAGCAAGACTGGAAACTGGGGCTCCTGGCTCCTGTTTGCCAACCTTTCCGCTTAACACAAAAGGCCCTCACACCCCACTGCCTTAAAGAGGTTGCAACTGAAATCCAAACCCTTCGGGGGGTAACCAGGGCTTGGCTGTTCTTCTCCCAAGGACGGGCCGACCTTGTCAGCTCGGGGCATACCAGGGAAGATGCCCTTTGTCCTGGGCTGCGTGTGGAATCGGGCCACAAGGTTCTTTCAGTGTCCCCTGTGTTCATCTTGGAGGAAGCCTCCTTCCTAGACTCAGATAACTAGGTTCCTGGGAAGGTTACCCGAGGAGATTCTTCCAGCAGCATTTTATTTTCTGTACATTTCCTTCAATGCTGATGCTGATTTTTGATGCTCCCTGGAATATCTGTTTGCTGAAACCTGGTGTTTAAAAATGATTCTGAATGGAGGCTCAGCCCACCTGGGCAAGGAGGGCCAAATGACCTGAAGACAAGGCCCAGGTGACCTTCACACATAAGCTGGGGCCCACTGCAGGCTTGCAGAGCACAGGGCACTATGAGCAGAAAGCAATTTAATTTAGGTGAAGCTTAAAATGTAAAAAATTTTCTATAAGACGTAGAGTATTGCCAGGTGTGGTGGCCCATGCCTATAATCCCAGTATTTGGGAAACTGAGACAAGAGAATTGCAGGTTTGAGGCCAGCCTCATCAACTTAGAGAGACCTTCAACAACTTGGTGGGACCCTCAGCAACTTAGGAAGACTCTGTTTCAAAATAAAAAATGGAATAAGGCTAAGGGAGTAGCTGAGAGATAGAATGCCCCTGGGTTCAATCCCTAGTACCAAAAAACAAAACCAAAAGACCCACTCAGTATTTATTCTAGAGCATGTAACTTCCTCAAGTACCCTTGGAGATGATTTGAATGCAAAATTATCTGATGACTGAATGAGCTAATTTAATATACAGAATTATTGACCCAAAGTCAGTTAAATATAGGAGGTGGTCTATTGCAGTGCCAGGCTTTGATTTTAAAGCAGCTCACTTATTCATTCATCCATTCAATAAATAATTATCAAGTGTCTGTTCTGGATTTGGGGATATAGAGATAGATAGGAGATGAAGGAGGAGAAGGAGGAGGAGGAGGAAGACAGTGTCTCCATTTATGAAACTTAAAATGAATGGAGAGGGGGTGGGGAGTCAGATAACACAGAAGCAAATGAGCAAATGAATAAGGGAATATGTTCTGGAAGGCAGAGAGCAGGTGGCAGTGGTGGCAGCCATGCCCAGTGGAAAACACTTTGGTAGGAGGTCACACAAGGTTCCTCTGGGCTGCAGATAGATAAGACAAGGGGAGGGAGGCACATTCTGGATTTGGGGAACAGTACATGGAGAGGCCCAGACTCAGCTTGACTTAAGGAATGGATGGACGCTAGGAAGGCTGGTGGGGCTGAAGCCAAGTGAGAAAGGGACAGAGGGAGGGAGATGACCTTGGGTCCATCAACAGAGGTCGAGCCCTGCAGCCCCTTCATTTCAAGTGCAGGGGAGGCCCATGGAGGTTTTAACCCAGACAAACCATGCCAGAGTTTCTGGGAAACACATGAGGACCCCAGGTCATACACGTGGTCTTGCAAGATAGGACCCCAAGTCATACACATGGTCTAAGCCATACATGTGGTCTTAGAGAGACCACAAGAAGGGGGCATACTCCAACACTGCAGAGAATCATCTTTCCCCATCATAAGTTAATTAACTCAGCCAGCCAGGTACCTGCCCACCTGTGAGGTGTTGTCCCAGACACTGGGGACACAGTGCAGGAGACATCCTCAATAAGTCCCAAGGAGCCAAGAGCTAGGGGAGAGACCAACACTGAGAACAAATCACTAATTTGAAATTGTGATAAGCATGCATTGCCTATATTTCCCATGCATTGTCTATGCGTATATTTTCTATGTATTGTCTGCATAGAAAATAAATCAAGGTGATGTTATGAAGAGTACCTGAGAGGTGGGAAGGGAGGAAGCCACATTAGGTTAGACTGTCCAGGTGGGCTTCTCAAGGAGCTGGTAACTTGACCTGAAATCTGAGTGACAAGAAGCCTCCAGCCCTGGGGAAACTGGAAAGCCTTCCTGGCAGAGGGAAGATGGAGGGCAACAGCAGCCTTGATTGAGGCGTCAAGGTGAAATCGCTCCTGCTCAGCTGCAGAGGTGGGTTTCATCTGGGTGAGGCCAGATGGACCAGGAAGTAGGGTAGGTGCTCAGGTGACAACAGTCAGACCACAAGGTGAGAGCCAGTGCTGGAAAGAGAGGCAGATTGCTAAGCTGAGGGTAGGAAAGGAGGGCACCAGAGACCCCACCAGAGGATCCAGAGGGTTCTGTCCTGTGCCTTGTTCTTCACCCGCCCCTGGCCCACAGATCAGCCCCCGGAAGCAAGCATTTCCAAGATGTGCAAACTTGGCATTATTGAAGATATCCAAAATCACACAAAATGAGATGAGAAGTCCATTTTGGCCAGTCGGGCTGGCTGGCAAAGACGAAAGTGATGGGTGATGCCCAGGGGTGCTGCAGAGCCCTCTGGGCTTGCCAGGAACTGTGATTCCTTCATGTGAGAGCAAGCAATGAGAGGGAAGGGGCATGAGAGGGACAGTTGAATCCAGAGAAGGGGAATAAGAAAGGTCTCAGAAGGGCAGAAGCACAGAAGAATGGATTCTCCATTTGCAGACACTGACTCTGTACCCAGAGTCCTCTCTGCCTCTCACAGCAACTCTTCTTCCTCATCTCTAGTACCTTTTTCCCCGCCTCTTTGGCTGAACCTTCATGGCCACCCCTTAGTTAATGAGCTTTCAGACCTATCTTCCACTGTAAACTTGTTCCCAAAGCAAATTCTCAAGAGAAGAAATCTGATTGGCTCTGATCATCTCCTTGAGCCAGGTAACTAGCCATCCTTGGGCCAGGGGTCCATGTCTGGACCCATCAATTCTAGTAAAACTCAGCATTGGAGCATGTGGGGCCCTCATAAAAAATCCTGGCCATATGGCTATCAGGCTATCATAGGCTGTGTAGGGTGACCAACTCATCCCAGTTTTCCCAGGAGTTTCCTGGTTTTAAAACGGAAACTCCCACTTGGTGTGGTGGTGCATGCCTGTCATCCCAGTACTTGGGAGGCTGAGACAGGAGGATGGCATCTGAGTCCAGCCTAAGCAACTTAATGGGGCCCTCAGCAACTTAGTAAGACCCTGTTTCAAAATAAAAAGGTAAATAGAATAGGGTAGGGGGTGTATCTAAGAGGTAGAATGCCCCTGGGTTCAATCCCCAGTACCACACACACACACACACACACAACCCGAAACTCCCATGACTCAGCCCCCCCCCCACTTCCACACTGAGCAAACTCGGACAGGTGATCACCCTATGGCCTATGGGAGGGGGGAACTGTTCCCTTTGGAGCTCTGGAAGACCAAGTAAAGTGACATATATCTTTGGCATGTAACTATTAGCCAGCTGCTATAGTTTGTGTCCCCAGGGGTTGGTGGGGGCTACATCAGTAGGGTGATGAGATTAGCAGACAGTGGAACCTTTAAGTGGTGGGGCCTAGTGGGAAGTCCTTAGTCACTGGAGGCATGCTCTTGGGAGGTAGTTCTTGTGGGATGCCTTGGTAGTGCTTTTGAGAGGGTTTTTGTAAAAGGCACAAGCCTGGCTTCCTCTCTGCTTCCTGGCTCAACATGTGATGGTTCCCTTGGACACACACTCCCACCATTGCCATCCTCGCCAGAATTGAGTCAGTACAGGTGCCACGCCCGTGAGCCTAAAAAACTGTGAGCTCAATAAACCTTTTTTCTTCATAAGTAGCCCGTGTCAGGTATCTCATTACAGTGATGAAAAGCTGGCAAGCACACTAGGGTATATAGAAATCTGTATTTTCATCAACTGATGGCGAGAATGAAAATTGTTATGATCTTTCTGGGGAGGAACTCTGGAAATACGTATGAAAATTAAAAATATATGTATATTCTTTGACTTAGAAACACTTTGGTAATTGAGCACCTCCCCCCTCCAAAATAATCAGTCTAAGGTACAAAGATTCATATTTGAAACTATTTAGTGGATCATTATTTGTAAAAGTAAAATAATAGAAGTAATCTAATTAACTCCCACTGGAGGATTAGTGAAATAAGATAGCATATGTCTAGTGGAATACTCTTCAGCCATTAAAAATAATAATATAGCTTTGTAGAAAGTAATATGGAACTTTTCCATCAGATAGTTTTAATAAAAGAAGGTGATTAAACAGCCCTTATAAAATGGTCACACTTATGTAAAAAGAAAGAGAAAAACATACATTGAAAAAGTCGTGGAAATGTCCCGCTGGTGGTACTTCAAATGACATACATCTTTTGGTTTTTGTTTTGTTTTTGTGGTTGTTTTTCTTTTGGTACTGGGGATTGAAACCAGGGGCATTCTACCTCTGAGCTACACCCCAACCCTCTCAGTTTTGAAACAGGGTCTTGCTAAGTTGCTGAGGCTGTCCTCGAACCTACAATCCTCCTGTCTCAGCCTCCCAGTACTGGGATTAGTGGCATGCATCACCACACCCAGCTGACATTCATCTTTAAACCATCTTGTTTTTGTGGATATTTTGTACTGAGTGGTTATTATTTTCATATTTGGATGCTTTCCCCCTTTTTTAGAAAGGCATAAAACAAATCCTGGTCCAACCAGCCCGATGAGGTAGTGTTTTCATTCAAAAAGTGTTTTTATTTTCCAATTTCGTTCTAGTTCATTAATTTTAGAACACACAGAGGTTTTGATTCGGGTTCCAGCGGATCCACTTGGGCTTTGTCCTGTTCAAAAACAAAAATGATTTATTTCATTTAAATTGCATTTATAGAAAATTAATACTGGGGCTTGGTTCCGGAGGTAGTCACTTGAACAGTTAGTTCCTATTCTTGGTTCATGGTTTGATGCAGTTCAAGTCATTCTTCAGAATTCCCACAATAACCCTGAATAGTTGGAATGGAGGAGAGGGAGAGGTGGAGCCTGAAATATCCAGAAAATTGCTGTCTCCCTCAGCCAGGAAGGGCCTGCTAGCGGCCACGTTCCCCAGGGCGCAGAATGAAGACACAGCTGGGGTATTTCCAGAAGGCCCATTGGCCCTGACCGCGATGTGGCCAGAGCCACACGGCCCGGGACCTGCACTCTTAAACTCTAGTGCTCACAAGACGAGCTGGCTCCACTTCCTGCCATGGTCCCCAGGGCCTGGGTGCTCCCTCTCCCATGCCAGACTCCTGGTGCTGTTCCCCAAGCGGCTTGACCGGGGCTGTGCGACCTGTGGTGAATTCTCAGCATGGATAAATCCTCAAACCCAGCTGTCCACGCCAGGAAGTGGTTGGCTCCAGGACCATGTGGATAGTGTCCGGAGCTACACCAACAAAACGTGCATCTTGTGCCTTTGAAAGGTTTCCAAGGTGCGTCCCTGGCTGTGTAGAGTACTCGGTACCTTTCTCTTGGAAGCAGAGAGAGCTTCACACCCACAGCCTAGTTGTGCCAGGGCAGTGGGGCAGGTTGCGGACAGGCCAAAGAAAGTGCGGGGAGACGGCATGGGAGATATGGTTTATTGGGGAAAGTTTACGAGAGATGAGTGACTGCTCTAAGAAGAGTTCAGTGGTGACAGACTGAACAGAGAGCATCTCTGTCCCTCCAGCAGCCTCGCCAAGCAGCATCTCCTCTCCCTCACGGTGTTTTGTCCAGTGATGGCCAGCAGAATGGATGGCACGTACCCTTCCATGGTACCCTCAGTTCCACACCTGTCCCCACTCAGAGAGGGGTGTTACATGTTGGGCTGCGGAAGCAGTGACATCGCCGGCATAGGCTTGCTGAGTTTGCTAGTATGACCAGCATCCCAAGGAGCAGTTGTCCCGGTGCACATGCATGAAAGTAGCTTCTACGGGTAACATTAGCTCACCCTAGTTCACGGTGTGCATAAGACAGAGCCAGTGCCCTTCAAAATAATATGTATCTGGACTTTCCAGCCCAGGCTTATTCTCATTGTTCCCTTAACTTGGCTAGGTTTGGGAAAAGAAAGTGGGGACATTCAGAGACATGGTGTTTTCCTGTCCCCCTTTTCTTTAGGGCTGATACAGGGAGGCAAATGTGATAAAGGTCAGAAGGGACCCGTACTTCCTGCCTCAGGAACTGCATGAGCCAGGGCAGCCCTCTTTCTCCAAGATACCAAACGAGGTCCCCAAAGGGCCCCAGAAGGCCCCTGCTCCTTGGCGCTTTCCCAGAGACCCCTGAGCCTCAGCAACAGAGGATGGTTTTAGAACTGCATCTTCCTTGGGCAAGGGCTCCAACTGCATCTCGGTTTCCTCATTTGTAAACTTACAGGTGAGAAGCACACCTGTTCACAGGGTTGGCATGAGCATTAAGTCTGATGACTTTCTGCAATTGCCTACTCCAGGGCCTGCCACCAGAGCAGAGAACCGGCCGCCCGGGGTGCAGGCAAGAAGGCGCATTGTCTGTAGGTCGTTTAAAAACCATTATGAAGTTGACTAAACTCCGGGCTGCTTTTTATTATCCCCACACACCAACATTTCCAAACAATGCCAGTGATAAATACTCTTTGTCATCCGTGTCGACTGTTCCCGCCGCCCCCGTCCTGGGCCCACCACTGCCTGCTGCAGATTACACGCTTCATAAATGATAGCCAGTACTTTTATTACTCGATGGTATTAACCATTATATAATTGGCTCTCATGTATATACAATAAGGATCCAGTTTTCAGATGTGAATACTAAGCTGTAATACCAGAGATGGGGCGATCTTGAGAGATTGTCCAATAACTCTAAACTTTAGTTTCTCATCTATGCTGCAGAGCACGGGCAAATTACAATGTGTTTTTGCACATTCCCTCCTGATTTTCACACCAGTTCTATAAGGTAGGTGTAATTATGCCCATTTTACAGATAAGGAGACAAATGCTTGGGCAGGTGAAGGAACCAGTCTAGGGACGTTGCAAGAGTCAACAGACCAATCTATTGCCACTTGGAGATAATTAGTACAGAGAGCAGAACATATTACAGTTCCATTCCAGGCACTGTCTCTTGTTATTTTGGCCTCACCAGAGTCTCAAGAAGCAGGCACTACAATTCTCAGGTCACAGGAAAAGATACCAAGTCTCGAGAAGGTAAAGGTTACTTACCTGGAGGGAGATGCACAAGTAAGAGACAAAGCCAGAAAGTGAGCCCTGGTCAATTTGAGGTCAACACTCTGCAATTCTCATGTTGTCACAGTGGCCCCGAGCAAAGGGGAGGATTGGAGGCATGGTTGGCTGGGGAGCGGGGAAGATTCTGAGCCTCTGAGCAAGGGGCATTTGGGAAAAACGATGCTGAGGCCCACGCTTCTCAGAATCACTGGTGGCTCCAAGTTGAGGTCTAGGGGTGAAAGAGATGACTAAAGTTTCCTCTGTATGGCCTGGGTTTTTCCTGATTTACGCGAACAGGAGTCCCTGGACAGTTGTGTGGCAAGTGCCCACAGCTTTGGGAGAGACTTGAAACATGTCTGTATCTTCTCATGGATCCTCTAAGCTTGCACAATTTGATATGGTCTGGGGCTTGGAATCTTTATGCTTTTGTTTATTCATTCATTAGCTATTGTGTGTTTTTAGCAATATCATTATCATCATCATCATCATCATCATCATCATCACCATCATTATCATTATCATGTTGGAAGTAATATGTGCTTATATTAAAAATTTGAAAAAATACTGAAGGGAGATCTAACAGTGAAAGTTACAGAGGGAAATCATCTTAAAGGTGTTTGAGCATCAGTTGTGGGCAGGGTGGTACAGGGAGCCCAGGATGAAGACAGCCTCCGGAAGAAGTAAGGCATGGAGACAGTGAGAGATGCTCATCCCTCAAGGGAATCATGGGGACCAGGGAGAAGGTGAAGGGCCAACAGGGTTGAGGTGAGAAATTTGGGAACACAGAGGAGAGGGAGCTGGTCTAGAGGCAGAGGGAGCTAGGGCAAGATGCAGGACTCTTCTGGAAAAGAGACAAAGGAGATTGGTGGGGTGCAGATGAGACTGACTGGGCAAGGGCCAAAGAGTGCCTCGGTACCCAGGGCTCTAGATATACAGATGAACATGGTCCTCCATCCGCCCCTCAGGCACCCCCCCATCCCCTCAGGTTCCCCTTTTCTATCTCTTGGTCTTCCTTTCAGCTTAGAGGACTTCCCTTAGCATTTCTTTTAGTGCAGATCCTCTGGCAATGAATTATCTCAGTTTTTGTGGATTGTGAAAGTCTTGATTTTTCCTTAATTTTTAAGATATTTCTTTTGAGTACAAAATTCTAATTTGACTGTTTTCTGTTTTGCCACTTTAAATACAATGTCCCATTATCTTGTGGCCTACATAGTTTCTGACGAGAAATCTGCTGTCGGTCTTGTCTTTGTTCCTCTACTTAAGATGTCTTCCCCCCTCACCCTCTTTTTCATTATTTTTCTGCAATTGGATTATAAGTTCTCTGGTATGTGTTATTTTTCTATCTGAGATTCATTGAACTTCTTGGGTTTAAATTTTCCATCAAATTTGGAAGAATTTTTTTTGGAAGAATTTTTCCTCTTCTCCTGGGACTCCAGTTACACATATGTTAGACTGCTTGGTATTGTCTTACAGCTTACTGCGGCACTGTTTTCTTTCTTCCTTTTTCTTGTGCTTTGTATTGAATCAATTTTAGGGCTACAACTTCAAGTTCAGTGGACTTTTCTTCTGCAGTGTATAATCTGTTGTTAATTCCATTCAATGTATTTTTCACTTCAGATATTGTACTTTTTTACCTCTATAAGTTCCATGTGTATCCTTTTACATCTTCAACTTCTTTCTTCCTTACATTCATGTTTTCTTTTATCTCCTTGCACATATTTATAAGACTCATAATAACTTTTGAATTAGTAGTCTTTGTCTACTAATTTTGCCATCTCTTTCATTTCTATATATGATTCTTTTGATTGATTGTTCTCCTGACTATGGGTCATATTTTTCTGCTTCTTTGCCTACCTGATAACTTTTTATCAGGTGCTGGATGTTATGAATTTTATGCTGATGAGTGCTGGATTTTGTTATATGTATTTCAAGAGCATTGGATTTTATTCTGGTGAGCAGTTATGTAAAGTTGGATCCCTTTTATCCTTTGGGGATTTCTTTTAAGCTTTATTATGACATATCCAAAGCAGTCTTTACTTGGGGAATAATTTAATGGCATTACTCAGGTGTGACCCTTTGAGGACTCTACCCAGTTCCTCTGAATTAGGAGGCTTCTCCTGTCTGGTTGTTGGGAATGCACATTATTCCCATCCTTGTGTGAGTCCTGGACATTTTTTGGCCTACTGCTTTCCAGGGGATTTTTCCCTGGAGTCATAGAGTTTCTTTGCATGCATGCTCAGCTAGGTTTTCAGCTCAAGGGCCCCTCTCTGAAGCTTGGGAGTGCTCCCCCACGACACACACACAACTTTCTTCCTCTCACTCTCTTTCTGCCTTGCTCCCTCTCCATATTTGCAGTCCCCTCCTCTTCAGTACTCTGCCTACAATCCCTAGCTGTCTCAGTATCCTGAAGCTTCACCTCCATCTCCTTGGCTCTGTAAGACTGCCAGCTTTGGCTTCCCTTCTCCCCCTGTGCCACCACCTGGGAGCTGGCACTAAGCCTGAGCTGGGTAATCACGGCTCACACTGTTTCCTTTCTCGCAGGGATCATAGTCCTGTGCGGCTTGTTGTCCAATGTCTGAAAACCATTGTTTATAGGGTTCACCCCAGTCTTCTACTTGTTTACAGTAGGAGAGACTTTCCCATAACAGCTAATCATTCACAAGTGGAATCACAAGTCCTCCCTGAAACTTTTAAAGCAGGAATTTGACTGAATCAAGTGCATTTTTTTTTTAAAAAAAGACAGTCTTTTGACTTGGTGGAGAATGAATTGGGAGTAAGCATGGATGCTAGGAGGCCAATTTGGGATCTCCTGAAGCAAGAAAGGATACTGACCTGCATTCAGGGAAGCAATAGTTAAGAGGGAACAAATGGAGGCATGTTTGAAATGCATTTAGAATTTTCAGGACTCAATTGATTGTGAGGAGCTATCGAGGATGATTCCCACTTCTACTGAGCTACCGAGTAAGTGAGGGTATCGTTTGCTTTAACAGAACAATGGAAATTTGGGGTAAAAGACCATGAGTGCTGTTTTGAAGATGTCATGTTGTCTTTTGAGACGTATGAGCAGGTGATGTGTATGCTGCTGGATTGAAGTGTGTGTGTGTGTGTGTGTGTGACAGATGTGACAGAGAGAGAGAGAGAGAAAGAGAGAGAGAGGTCTGGGCTGGGGCTGCTTAATATTACATTGTTTTTTAAGTTATGGGGGAAAGGTGAACTGCTCTTCATTGACTGCCTTGAAGCATCAGCCATATGGGTGTCTGTCCAATCCCTTTAATCATGAGGCCCTTCTCAGAATTCCCTCTTCGTCTCCCCCAGAGTGGCTGGCACGTGGCAGATGCTTAGTGTGAATGTGACCATGGCTGTCAGGATTCCTTCTTTCATGTTTCTGAGCTTCCCATAGCCCTCGGGTTGTCTAAAGACTTGCCTCAAGTTTCATTGTTGTTTGTTTTTCTGGTTCCAGGCAGACTTTTCACATTAGCATGTTAGTCATCCATCCAGGGTCAGGGCCCTCCCTTTTCACAATAGGGCTGTGTCATGTCAGCTCAGAAGTCCTGTCCTGGGGCTCGAGTTGGGACCAACTCTGTAGGAGGCCAACTCCTTTCCAAGGGGGACTGCTATCCAAGGCTAGGACTGCCTGGGGGAACTCTCCAGGATTCCCAAGGGACACTAATGCCTTTGGAATTCCACAGGCTTCACATGAGTCCTTTAAGGCTCTCATCATCTCCATGGTCAATCCTTGAGTTAACCCTGAAAGTTTCCCAAAGAAGGGAAGAGCCAAACCTGTTTTAGAAGATGAAACATCTGACGGCCTTTAGAAATCAGAGGCCGTATATGAAACCTCAGGCAGAAAAATTTCAATTGTTGGGAAGAGCTTTGTTCTGGAGATCAGAGAACCTGAGTTCTGGGCCTGAGTTTTATTGTACAATATTGAAAAATAACTTCCTTTCTCTGGTCCCTTTTGCCCCATCTAAAACTGAGATGACTGGATCTACAGACCTCAAAGGACCCTTCTATTTATTACATTCAGAAGAATTCTGCGCTAAACAGTAAAAATCATGAGCACTGCCTCAAGGTGTTTAGAATGCTAGAATTGAATTGAGGGATGTCTGTCCTTCTGATATCCCCCTGCAACTGACATCCTATTTCCTGCAAATGTCCTTGTATAAAATCTGTGCAGTGGCACCAGGACAGGTTCTGTAGATTAAACACACACACACACACACACACACACACACACACACACACACACCTTGAACCCCACAACTGAAACGGTTCTTAGAATCTTAGAACTTTATCTTGAGCTGGGTGTGGTGGCATGCACCTGTAATCTTATTACTTGGGAATCTGAGACAGGAAAATCACAGGTTGGCAGCCAGCCTCAGCAACTTAGTGAGACCCTCAGTAACTTACTAAGACCCTATTGTTTCAAAATAAAAAATAAAATAAGGCTGGGGGTATGGCTTGAAGGTAGAATGTCCCTGGGTTCAATCCCCAATAACAAACAAAATCTTGAAGTGAATCATTTATATATATATATATAATCTTTTTTCTGTCTCCATCTTCTGAAAATGATGAAAGACAGTCCCAAGAGGATTATGACTTGTCCAAGGTCACACAGTGGGTTCACATGGGGTCTAACCAGCCCCCTACACTGCCTTCAATCCCATCAAAGCTGTTTCTCCACCACCCCTCCCTCTTGGCACCCCTTCCTGTCTGCAAGCTCTGCTGTCTCTGCAGTGGAACATTCCAGAGCAGAGGGGATTAAAAGAGCAGGGGTGGAATGCTAAATCTCCCTGCCCATTGGCAGTCGCCTTTCTCCTAAGCTGAGCCCAGCAGGCCCTGGCTCCAGGGAGTGCAGCAGCCCATGCTGAGCTCTGGGTTGTCAGAACCAACTCAGTCCACATGCCAGGGGCTGTCCACGCTCTGTTCTCCATCAGGTAAAGTCCCCGAGACAAGTGGTCTATGTTGGGGGCACTGCTGGGCTCGGGTGCTGTCCTGGAACCTCTCTGGACCAACTTCGTCCATGTGCCCCGCCAAGCTCCACGGAGCCACACAAGACCCTGGGCCAAGCTTTCTGTGAAACCAGGCCAAGTTTCAGAGCATCTAGCGCCAAGGCCAAATGTCTGGTTGAGCGGAGAGTAAGAGATCCAGATGCTTGGCTCCAGTTGACCTCTTATTGACTTTCTGACCTTGGGCCTAGATGACCTGTGGGGGCTGAGTGATCCTGTGTAGATAAAATGAAGATAGTGTGTCACCTCGCCATCCTGGAACACATTACCCACTTCCCCCATCTCATTTCACTGAGTATTTGCAGAAGTCTAATGTCCCATATCTTCCTCAAGTACAGAGAGAATAAATATTTATTCTGTATACTTAGCTCTCAGCTACCCACCAAGAAATGATATTCAGTGTGTAGATGTCTTAAAATTCTTCCAGTAACGATGAGTACTTCCAAATGCATTTGCTAGCTGCCTAAAATGAGCTGGGAGCTTTGTTAGGCCCTTAGGATAACATAACTGATGATGCCTCATCATTGACTTTTCTAATGATGAAGAAGAACAAGGATGATTACTGTTTATAAATCACTAGCTGCTAAGGAGAGTAGGTCCCACAAACTGAAGGACTTTGCTAAATCCTTGGGTCTGGAATATATGGGACAAGCTGAATTGTCCTATGGAAGAAAGGAGGAGAGGTTTTAGGGAAAGGATAAACAGAGTAAATATAAGTTGGCAGAATCGTGTGCTGTGCAAGGTCAGAGTGAGAGAGAAACCCTGGCTAGCATCTCAGCCCAAGACACAAGGAACCATGATAAATGGAGATTCATGAAGTTATGTGATGTCAACCCCCATCAGACTTCCTCTTGAGTTCTTCAGTAAAATTAATCAGGTGTATTTTTTTCTAAAAAATGTGAAGAGGTTCAGACACCCATGTATTGGAGAGTTTGAGGCCAAGACAAGGTGTATCAGTTACCTACTGCCACAATAATGGTGTGTAACAACCAGCCCCCATGCCTCAACATATAACAGTATTTATTGCTCATGAGTTTAGGGTTAGCTAAGAAGCTCTTCTGACCTTAATTGATCTTGCTCACATGTCCAGGGGCAGCTAGGTGTCATCTGACTCAGGATGGCCTTGACAGGGCAACTGAGGAATGTTGGCTCGGTTCCATGCATCTCTCTTGCTTCAGCAGGCTAGCTCGGACCTGTTCTCAAGCTGCTGACAGAGATACGGGAGCTCAAGCAGAAATGTGCAAGTGCTTATTTAAGTCTCTACTTGGTTCAAGTCTGTTAACATCCCATTGGCCAGAGTAAGACAGATGAACAAACTCAGAGTAAAAGCACAGGGAAACATACAGTGGACAGTACCGACAGCCTTGCAGGTGAGGCCTTCCATCACTTGAGGGTAATGTGGAGCAGAGTATGAGTAGCATGAGTGAAAAAAACAAGCCTTCTCTGTTTTAAGACATGAGATACTGAAGGTTTTGCTACTGCAATAAACCTAGCCAACAGCCTATCTTTAGCAATATAACCAATCCTACACTGATTGCTTAGAATGTGCCAGGTACCCTGTTAAAAACTTTATGTAGATTCATCATTTATTCACCTAACAAATATTGAATGTCTCTTTTGTGCCAAGATTGAATTCAGTTCAGTCTCCTTACAACCCAGCAGGATAGATGTTATTATCTCAACGTTGCTATGGATGAAAGAACTGATGCTCAAATCACTTAATTTCTCCAAGGTCTCACGGTCAGTAAATGGTAGAGCAGGATATAAACCCTGGTTTGATGGATTCCAGTGGCCATACTCCTACCTGCACTATTGTACTCTGTTTGCACGGGAGTTTTCACAATAAGTGGGTTTTAATAGAGTGGCCTGCTTGGGTCAGGACATCTAAGGCAGAATGGAGTCTTTCTTTGGCCAGGGTCCTTTACATATGTTGGATCCACACCCTAGCCCTACTTAATGCTCATGACTTTTAACACCAGCTGGAGTGTTATGGCACCTGGCATCCTCGCCAGTGAGTTATGTTTCCCCAGACAGACAGAGATTTTCTTTTCCTAGTATCAAATCTTACAGCCAAGCTGGAATGAGGCACATTGTTCAGCCTTGGTTTGGCAGCAGGGATCCTGCTGAGACACGGGCCAGGCTCTACCAGATTTCATTCAAGGGAGGGGTAATAGTGTGGGGAGACCAAGACAAAAGACTTCAGCTAAACCATGGTGGGAAGGGCAAGTGGAGAAAAGAGAACGCAGAAGCCCTAACAATCCCTCCTCTTCACTTTCTCCTTAAGAGAGAGGGGATGGAAGGGATAAGTCAAGAATGAGGAAGATAGAGCAGTTTTCACCCACTCATGGTAGGAATTGATTCCTTCTTTCATCCAAGAAACATTTATTGAGCATCTACTCTCTTTCAACCATCATGCTGGGTGCTGGAAAGTAGAAAACGGTGAAGTCCTGGTTCCCATCTAGATGGAATCACAGATGAGTGGAGAGACACATGGGTAAATCGGTTAAGAGGAGTTCACTGTGCTTCCTTCTCTGAAACCCACTGAGAACAACACAAAGGATGAAAAGAATAAAGAAAATTCTGTCTTCACTGTAGCTAGGAAATGGCTATAAGGCTGAGAGGGTGACACGTTTGCCAGAGTCCATTCTCGTCTCTAGGAGAGCAATCGCACTGCCCAGCCTCCCCTTTGCATTCAGTGTAGCCATGTGACTCCTCATAGCTGGAACAGATAGGATCTGTGTCCCTTCTAGGCCAAGGTGATGAAGAGGTGGGTATGTCTTCTCTACCTTCACTCTTCCCCTTTTCCCTGGTTAGATTCAGGGGACTCCTGGACCCCACAAAATAGAAGGAACCCAGGCCTCTGACTCACCACCTGGCAAGATGCCCAACAGCCAGGAACATCTGCATGGGACACTTACACAAGGGAAAAATGAACTTGTGTCATGTTAAACCATTGAAATCTGAAGATAGGACTGTTTGTTATGGAAGCTAATGCTATTCTAAGTAAAACGGGCTAAAACCCCTATCTACCACATTTGGTGAAGCTTGGACTTCTCGAAAGAAGATAATGAAAGAAGGCATACATGTTGCCAGATTTTCTTGATAGTAAAAAATAAGATCCCTTAAGGATGAATAAATAATCATTTACTGGTGAGAGAGGGAACAGAGATATGGGTGGGCCATGGAAGAGTGAGGCTCCCGGTCTTGATTTATTTCCATTAGGCAGAAGGACAAGGGAGACAGGACTAAAAGAAGCACTATGTGGACAGCTAATATTATTTTTTCTAACCCAGACCCCCTTTTCTTAAATGTCTTAAAAATGAGGTAGAAGAGAGAGGGAAGCAGTCATCAGCCTTTCAGCTTATCAAAAGAAGAGATGTATAAGCATTAAGTGACCAAGTAGAGGATCTGCAATCTATAGGCCTATCTTGTGACTCACACTGACATCATACCTGGGGATTGCTTGAAAAAAAACAACAACAGAGAAATGTCTGAAAACCCAGGGAGATGTATGCCTAGGACAGAGAATATCTGGTGAAAATTCTAAGACAACAAACTCAAGAGGAATCTGCTTGCAGCTCCAGCTTATTTCCTGTCCCTACACATTCTATCCCTGAGAAAATAACAAATAACAGTAAAATATTTCCAAAGAAAAAACTAAAAACACGCAGGAAGGCTCCAACATGGGATAAAAAAATTAAAAACAATCATAAAAAGCAATCATAAAAAAGTCATAGAGGAAAAACAGCATCTGCAAGATGTGGAATGTACTCATTTGAGAACAGAGTCATTAATATAAAGAAATAGAAAAAAGAGAGAATAAAATTACAGAAATAGAGAAATAATAAAGACAATGGAATAAAATAGTAAGAAGATAATAATTATGAAATACAAAGGAAATTCAGATTTGCATACTGGGCATTCCTGAATAACAGAATAATGTGACAGAAACATATCCAATGATATTTTAGAAGAAAACTTTTCTGAATTAAAGAAATGCCTGAATCTACAGAATAAAAAATTGGCCTTAATATATATATGATGAGACTGTGACAGAGACTATTCAGACAGCAAAATTGGGAAACATTCTAAAGGAAAAATTAGGCTGGCCTTCCACCCCCTTTGTGCTTTAGTCCCAAAAGACATGTTATCTGAAGTTCATCTTCAAATCTAATAGCCAGTCAATTTGTCTTTCATGTATGAAAGTAGCTGAAAGATTTCACTGTGTTAGTCAGGTCAACACTACTATAACAAAATGCCTGAGATAATTAACTTATACAGAGAAAGGGTTTACTTTGGCTCATTGTTCTGGAGGTTCCAGTCCAAGATCAGGCAGTTCCATTGCTTTGGACCTCTGGTGGGGTTGCCAAATGACAATGGTGGGGAGCACACGGCAGGGCAAACTGCTTACATCACAAGAGAGGAAGCAAAAAAAGAGAAAGAACAAGAAGAGACCAGGGTCCCATAATCTCCTTCAAGGGCACACCCCCAGTGACCTAAGGACTTCTCACGAGGCCCTGCCTCCTGAAGTTCCACCACCTCTCAATAGCACCACTCCCACAGTGGTGCTAGTCTTTAGCACATGGACTCGTGGGGACACTTGACTATAGGAGTCACCAACACATACTCAGAGAAAAAGCACATACAACTACTAAGTTCATCTGGGGATGGGGCAGGCGGTGCAGATACAGTAAGGAAATCTAGTTCCCCCAAAAGATACATCAAAATTGTCAATTTAGGAATGGGGGAGTTATGAAATGCGAGAGTTGGTGGTAAACATTATATTCATTTAAATACAAAACTAAGGCTAAACATCTGTGGGGATTATGGTTGCAGCACAGAATGTAAATGTCCTAAACCACAGCAGTATAAAAAGAAACAGCTCAACCAACAACAACAATGGCGGAAGGAATGTGGGGAGAGGTAGACGTGCCCCAATTTCTACATCCTTCCTAGTGGAGAGTCTGCGGATACGGAATCAAATCTGTAAGTCAAGAAATAGATGTACAAGTACACTGTTTAAAGTAGAAGGGTAACCAAGTCAGACAGACTATAAACTTTTCAAACCATTTCAAGGAGAGAAAAAGAGGGGGGAAAAAAGAAGCCTGACAAACTAAAGAGGAAAAAAAAGATAGCAAAAAAATAAAAAGAAAATGAAGTAAACATTTCATTTCAGAGAAAGAATAAGATGGCAGCCTTAGAGCAAGCATATCCAATGGAGCGTTAACGTGAAAAGTATGCTTTGTTACAAAAATAAAGATGCTCAAAGAGCAAAAAGTACAAGTGGCAGAAAAATAACTTTAACCCCATTTGGGTCAGCTAAATAACTATCCATACACGCATTCTTAAACATGCTTACTTACGCATAGAATTTTCTGGAGGCCCTCCAAATAAATTGCTAATTATGATTAGCTTTGAGGAATGGTGCTAGAAGGCTTGGAGGGGGAGAAGGGAAGGAAGGATTTTATTCTTCACTTAGCAGAATACAGAAAATGTGTGTTACATCTGTATTTTGCAACATAACTTAAATACCAAGTAAGTATAGCACAATATGAGAAATGCCCTCTCGGCAGAGCGTTCAAAGGACCTTGGGAGGCGTCAGGAGGGAGACACCAATTATGCCTGAGAAATTTAGAAAAAGCTTCAGGAAGTGGATGACACCTGAGCTTAAGGAATGACTGTCACTTCCTGAGGTACAGAGCAAGCTGACAAGGCAGAGGTGACCTATGGGCTGGCTGGAGCACACGGTGAGCATGCGTGGTCTGTGTGTGTCAGAGGCTTGGGTCGGCTGGTCACAGAGTACATGCTCGTTGCCGACCTGGGCTCAAGAATCAAAAGGAAGCAAAAGGAAGAAAAGGAGGTTTCTGCATGGCGGACCAAAAGCTAACCACCCCCGGGCCTCTTTTTAAAGTCTTTCAAGCCGGGCATGGTGGCGCACGCTTGTAATCCCAGTCCTCAGGAGGCTGAGACAGGAGGACCACAGGTTCGCAGCCAGCCTCAGCTATTTAGTGAGGCCCTCCGCAACTTAGTGAGACCCTGTTTCAAAATAAAGAATACAAAATGGGGCTGGGGTTGTAGCTCAGAGGTAGAATGCCCCTGGGTTCAATCCCCAGTACTGCAAAAAATAAATAAATAAATAAATAATAAAATAAAGTCTTCCAGAGAGGAAGAGACTGCCAGAGTCCCTAGCTACTCATTCCCAGTTTTAAACCCTAAGGGAAGTTCTTCTTTACAGCTAATCGATAGCTCAGGAGGGTGACCAGCTACCTCTAGCTCAGCCTTCATGGGTGGCGTCCTCCTGATCACTCTCACAAGCACAGTGCTTTCCTGATTTTGAGTCAAGCAGTGATGTACTGTAGAGTCCAGGGTGGGGGTGAAGGGCCCGGGGCCTCCAGCCAGGCCATGGGTCAGTCTCTGTGACTGCAGGAGGAGGACAGAAATGTGCAAGAGTGATGTTCTGGAGAAGAAACAAAAGAGAGGCAACTGTGGGGGGAGGGGAGAAGCCAGGCTTTAAAGGAGGGGCTTAAGCCAGGCATGGTGGCACATGACTGTAATCCCAGTACTTGGGAGGCTGAGACAGGAGGATTGCAGGTTCGAGACCAGCCTCAGCAATTGAGCGAACCCCTCGACAATTTAGTAAGACCCCGTTTCAAAATCAAAGGTGATGGAGGGGGTAGCTTAGAGGTAGAATTCCCCTGGTTTAAATCTCCAGTACCAAAAACAACAAAAATGGGGGGCTTACTCCATAGACGCATCACCCCTCTTAATTGCCGTTTTGGCCTCCTTGCAACCCAAGCCTCACATTCGACGCCAGCTCCTCTTTCCTGCTGGTCCAGCCTTCGGCCTCTGGAGTGTTGAGGCTGTGAGCATCTCTCTCCCCTTTGCAGGGAGCAGATGCACAGCCCTCACCTTACCAGTGAGCAGAGAAACAAGGAAAGCGGCCTCTGCCTGGTGTCCCTCCGGGTAATCTTTAACTTCTCCCTCCCTGCCTCCCTGGGAGTCTGACCCACCCTTCTGTCTACCTGAGCCCCTCCTCGTGAAGAGATGCAGGGCAGGTGCAGAATCCCCACCACTGCCTCCTCGTTTATTTTAAATAATTTTAAAAACAAAAAGGACTAAGAACATGTGGTGCTCCATAAAGAGTAGCTGTTATAATTTTTGTGATTTAGGAAACAGAAAGCAGAGATGAACTCCAGTTCGTATGTGTGCCTCTCCAGGAAATGCCTGGGGACACAGTGGGGACCAGGGTGGGGCCCTCAGTCCCTTAGGATGGGACAAGAGCCCGGAGCAAAGGTCGGTGGGCACAGAGAACAGCTTCCTGTGTGTTAGCTCAAATCCTGTGATGCCCTGTGGAATGGGAATCGTCACTCCTGGTTGACAGATGCGTCAACTGAGGCTCAGAGCAGCTGAGTCACCTACAGTCACCCAGCTACGAGGTGGCAGAGCCGGAGTTCAAACCAGGTGTATCGGGTGCTAACGTCTGGGGGCCACTCACTGTCCACTCCTAGCTGGACTCGCACTGACGCCCAGCAGGGGTATGCGCTGCCTTAGCCACTGCCCCACACTGGACTCTTCAACCCCCGATCTTACTGGAGACTCCCCTCCCCTGCCCATCTCTAGCTCTTCAACCCTCCCAGCAGCCAGCTGTCCCTCATCCTACCCAAGTCAGAGGAGGAAAAAGATAATTTTTTAATTGGGCGTTTTCACCACAAATCCCAAAAGATGGGTATTATTATTCCTATTTTACGGTTAAGGAAACTGAGGCTGTGAACTCGAGGTTGGGGTCTTCGGTCAGTTGCAGAAGACCCTGGTGCTAAGCCAGGATGAGCGAGGCTCTGCTGGCTCTGCTCACTCCCAGGCCCTGGCAAAGCCAGGCTGCCTCTCCTTGGACACCAGCCCGGGTATTATACCCACCGAGGGCTGCTTCAGCACCAGCACCAACACTGAAAAACACAACCCTACACGGGAGGCAGGAGCAGGCTTCCCCCAACAAGAAAAGCAAAGCACCAACCTGGCTAGACAGCCCCCAGCTGGGGAGTTTTGGAGGAGTGGGAGTCAAGGAGGCCCGGGCTCTGCCTGGGAGGCAGGTGGGGAAAATCTTTCTGAAATACTGGGTTAGAGAGAGTTGGAAATGAAACATGGGCTACCATCCAAGCCTCAGGATTTAGGAGTTGTTTTCCAAATTCCTATCAGAAATCCCATAATTGAAAAGGATTGAAAGCAGGTCATTACGTCCCCAGCAGCAGACAGTGAGGATCAAGAGTTTTCAAGTTCCCCAGAGCCAGCTAACAAAAGAAAAAAAAAATAGTTCTCATTCCCCAGATGTTAACCAAGTAACATTCCCCCCAGGGCAAGACTTCCTTTCCCTGAAAGATAGACATGTTTACCAATTCCAAAACAGAAAACAGCAGAAGTAAATACCTGCCCAGCCTGGTAAGGCCAGAGCACAGGACAGGGGTGCCATGCTGTGAACTCGGGGTTGGGGAATTTATGTTCTTGCATGCCACAGACCTATGGAATCATTTATTGCCCCCCTGACCCTTGGTTTCCTCATCTGTGACAAGGCCAACATGGCAGTGGGGTTGAAGTCGCCACTGGATTTGACAGTTGATGTGGGTTTGAAAATATAAGCATTTACACAGCACAGCGCCATTCAATAAATATTCTTGAGTGCTGTGGTACGCGTTGTGACATTCACAGGGATATAAAGTGCTGAGCAAGATTAACACAGTCTACCCGGGGGTGTCCTGCAGTCTCATGGAGGCACTGAGTGGGAAATCAATGAAAACTGTCATTGAGCTCCAACTGTGCCCGTTGCTGTGAAGGATGTCGCAGGACGACCTGACCTGGGAAGGATTCCTTAGGAAGGTGCACCCGGGCGAGATGACAGTATTAAAAGCCACAATAGCTGACACTTTCAGGGCATTTAGGCGGGGCCAGCGCTGTGCTAAGGCCTTGAGGATTCAATGGAATTAACAGTAGGAAGAGGTGTGGAGAGAAAATTCCAGACAGGTGGGATGGCGAGGAGAGTCCTTCAGAGGAGAGGAAGACAGCAGGTTCAAGGCGCTGAAAGGCCAGAGGAAGGGGAGAAAGATGTGACATTAGGGCAAAGAAGGAGACAGGACTGCGCAGGGTCTGTCTGATCTTAAGTTTTGGAAACCAGATAGAGTGAAAGAATCAAAGGGTGGATAGGAAGCTTTTGCAATGGACCAGTTGAGAGGCAGCAGGGGCTTGGATTTAGGTGGAAGCATAAGAAAGGGAGGAACAGACCCGGGCACAGTGGTGCACACCTGTAGTCTCAGTACTTGGGAGGTTGCAACAGGAGGATCACGGGTTCAAGGCCAGCCTCAGCAACTTAGCAAGACTCTCAGCAACTTAGTGAGACCCTGTTTCAAAATAAAAAATAAATAAATAAAAAGGGCTGGGGTGTAGCTCAGAGGTAGAATGGCCCTGGGTTCAATCCCCAGGACCAAAAGAAGAAAGAGAGGAAGAGAGGAAGGGAGGAAGGGAGGAAGGGAGGGAAGGAGGGAGGAAAGGAGGGAGGCCAACCATATTGAGGAGGGGAGACTTCATGAATCTCCGTGCTTGACTGTGCCAAGGATAATACCCAGCCATCTGCCCTGGGTACCTGGAGGGATATTGATGCCAAATCTCTGAGATGGAGAAAGCTGGAGGAGGGCAAGGATGGTGGTGGAAATGCCCAGTCATACAATGTCTCAGTGAAATACAGTCAGGGTCTGAGAATTAGGACTCCTTGGCTCTGGTTCAAGTTCCGCTGGTATTTACCTGTGTGACCCTGGATAAGTCATTTCAAGACATGAAGATGGAATAGTGAGCCGGACTAGATCATCTGCCACCACCCTTTCAGCTGGGGCCACATGGTTCTAGAGAAGGCATTGCAAATAGGGACCAAGGCGCTGGATTCAGGTCACAGGAGTGTTTTGCTTGATCCACAGAATTTAATCATTGATAAATTCCCATCACACTCCAAATTTCTAACTTATCTTGAAAAAGATGCTCTAAAAGATGTGTGACACTGGGTCTAGGTCAGCTCCCCACATGACAAGGGTCAGAGGGGTAGAGTGGGTGGTGCCCCTTTGCAGGGCACAGATTCCCTGGCCCCAGTGCCCAGGGTCCCCTGCCGCTCTTGCACACGCCCTGCTGGGCCCCTGCTGAGGGGAACGCCCTTCTAGATAATGATAAAAGGGCAACTCCAAATCATCGGTTATCTCTCTGGCTTATCCAACCATAAGTACTTGCTCAATTATTCCTTTTCTGATTAAAAAGACATTTAAAAAGAAAAATAAAATTAATATTATCAAAGCTTCTTGTAATTCCACTACCCGGAGAAGATTACCCTCTACTTGAGTATGCTTCTTGCTTACCTTGCTTGATAAAATTGGGACCGACCGTATTAAACACATTTCTTATCACTGTTTTTTTCGCTAATATTATCACAGGGCACTTTCTGATTCTATTCCATATTCTTTGAAAACAAGATCTGGAATGGCTGTATAATTTGCTGAATAATTTATGTAATTATGTCAGCATCATGTCTTAAATTTGTAGGCACATCTCAACTCAGATGATTTCTTAAGACAGCTTCCCAAAAGTGGGATGAGGAAGTCAAGAGGGAATGGGGCATCTTCAGGACTTTTGAAAAGTTTTGTCTAGCTGCTCTCCAGAGAGTCTGTCCCCATTTTTCTCGCCCTTCAACCATCGTCCATCACACTTTGCCAATACAGGTTGTTAGCACTTCAGACAGACTCCCTCCAGGATCATTCCAGGTGGGGACAAGGGACACACGTAAGGAATCCCTGCTGTTAATAGAAACCATGCCTTGTTTTTGTAGAACACTGTAGAGCAGGAGTTGCAAAGTTCTTCCATAGAGACCAGACACAGAATTGAAAGTGCCCTTGGCGGGATGTTAGTTTCAGCCTCCAGGCTGTAAAGTCTCTGTTGCAACCACCCTGCTGTTCTAGTGCGAAAGCAGCTGTGGACGGTATGTAAACAGCCAAGTGTGGCTGAGTTCCAGTAAAACTGTAATTTATTTTAAGTCCTTGGACCAGCTCTGGCCCATGAGTTATAGTTCGCTGACCCCTGCTCTGTCTCAAGGTTATCCTCCCAATAATCTTGTAAAGTAGGTGGGGCCAGTGAATGTGCTCATTCCACGGAGAGTGAAACTGGTGCCTGCTTCGTTCTTTGGATGAGCTCACTTTATGTTCTAGACAAGAAGGTCTCTGCAGGCCCTACTGTGTTCAAAAGAAAGGGAGAAGCCGGGCATGGTGGCGCACGCTTGTAATCCCAGTACTTTGGGAGGCGGAGACCGGAGGATCT
Source organism: Glis glis (assembly GCA_004027185.1). Taxonomy (NCBI): domain Eukaryota; kingdom Metazoa; phylum Chordata; class Mammalia; order Rodentia; family Gliridae; genus Glis; species Glis glis. The sequence continues at coordinate 35,687 of PVJS01015214.1, forward strand.
GGGTTCGCGGCCAGCCTCAGCTCTCTCTCTCTCTCTCTCTCTCTCTCTCTCTCTCTCTACTTAGTGAGGCCCTCCACAACTTCGTGAGACCCGGTTTCAAAATAAAGTATAAAAAATAGGGCCGGGGGTGTAGCGCGGAGGTAGAACGCCCCTGAGTTCAATCCCCGGTACCACAAAAAAAAAAAAAGAAAGGGAGACCCACTCCCCTGACACCATATCTCAATATTTCACAGAGCTCTGATTGTCCTTCTTGGGCCATGGGACTGCCACCTGAACAATCATTGTGCCCAGGAGCAGGTGACCGAGTGCTGTCGTCCGGGAATGAGCATCATGTTTGATGTTCCATTAGGATCGCATGGGTGGGGAAGGGGTTGTTCCCCTTAGGAATGAATAAGAGCTGACCAAAAGACCACTAATGCAGCAAAACAACAAGGTGAAGAGATCCACGTCCATCCATCTATCCACTGTGATCCCAATAACAAGAGCCTGGGAATCTCCCAGAGGCTCAGCGCTACCTCGCTTTACTTAGACCAAGAGGCAGAAATGGAGAAAGGCATTGTGATGGTTGAATCAAGTCCCCCTGATACTCAGCACTTCAGAATGTGGCCTTATGTGGAAATAGGGTCACTGTAGGTGTAATTTGTGAACCTTAGGTCATACTGGTGTAGGGGTGGCCTCTGAACCAGTAAGGCTGGTATAATTAGAAGATGGCCAAGTAAAAACAGAGACATGGGGGAGCACCCCATGACAGTGGAAGCAGAGATTGTAGGGATGCATCTGCAACCAAAGGACACCAAAGATTGCCAGCAAACCATCAGGAACAGGGAAGAGGATTCCCCTGCAAGTTTCAGAGTGCAGACCTGCCCGGGCCTTGATCTCAGACTCCCAGGCTGCAGAACTGTGAGACCATACATTTCTACTGTTTAAGTTACCTGGTCTAAAGCCGGGCATGGTGGCGCACGCTTGTAATCCCAGTACTTGGGAGGCGGAGACCGGAGGATCCGGGTTCACGGCCAGCCTCAGCTACTTAGTGAGGCCCTCTGCAACTTCGTGAGACCCGGTTTCAAAATAAAGTATAAAAAAAATAGGGCTGGGGGTGGAGCTCGGAGGTAGAACGCCCCTGGGTTCAATCCCTGGTACCGCAAAAAAAAAAAAATGTTACCTGGCCTATGATGCATTGCATACAGTCTTCCTAGGAAACCAATACAGGCATTCTGGGCAGAAGAAATGTCCTAAGTAAAGGATGAAGGGATGGAAAGCAGGGCCACGGAAGCCTGGAGAGGAGTAAGGTCCAAGAAGTGGGGCTTGGTCAGCCTGCTCACCAGCCCAGGAAGATGGAAGGCCATCAAGATGGAGAGAAGGTGCCTCAGCAACTTGCACCTCCTAGTCCTCTCCCATCAGAGGCAGAGCAGGACCACAGCACCTGTGTGGCCCCAAGTTACTCCACTGGCATGACAGAGACGAGCTCCTGTCATCCCTACTTGCTCTGAGTCACCGTCCTGGCATGAGCTGGTTGGCTGAGCTTTTTGATCCCTGCACCCCCTTCCACACCCACTTGTCTATTCTTGCCTGGATGATCTTCAAGACTTTGGAGGAAAGACCCTAATTTGGATATATTCAAGGCATTGGCTTTTCTGGGGAAAATGGCAGCCGCTGCCTGACTTCAGGTGCCTGGGGCAAGTGTTGATTCCTAAGGGAATGTGTCACAGACGGTCTTGCCAAGGCACCGCCCCAGGGCGTATCTGCTGAATGATAGCACATAGAACCACGGGAGAACTCTGCCTGGGCGTCTCCACCAGATTGCTTCTCCATGTGCCTCTAGAAGGGCCCGTGCCTGCCTGTGGCTCAGGCATCTACCCTGTTGGTGGGGAAATACCATTATGCAGAGCGAACACTGGAGGATCAGAAGGTATGAGGTCAAAACACTCTCTTCTTCCTACTCAAAGCCATGTTTGCATTGGGGTAGCCAACTACTTGAACAATTTAACTTCAATCAAAGTACTGGGGCTGATACAGACCAGATAGGAACTAAATAGACACTGAAAGTCTGACCCCTGAGTGCTCAGTAAATATGAGTGCCCTTCTTCCCTGGCTTCCAGGGCCTTCCACCCCAGAGGAGGAGTTACCCCGTATCTAATGCCTGGAGTCCTCTGGTCTGGTCTCCCTGCTCCTCCCTAGACCCTTCCTTGCTCTATTTATCCTCAACACCGCAGCCAGAGGCTCCTTTAAAAATGTAAATCAGACAGTGTCACTTTTCTGTTTAAAATTCTCAAAAGGTGCCCATCTTACAGGAAGACTTTACCAGAGTCAGTCAGGCTTGGCAAGATCGATATTCGAAGCTGGAGAATAATTTCTCACGGTGGGTTGCTCTGTGCCCTATAGGATGTTTAGCTGCTTCCCTGGCCTTTATCCAAGAGCCGCCCTGCAGTGGTTCCCGCACTGATGGCCTCCAGGACCTCCCCTGCCACACCTTCTCCTGCCCTCACCAAGCCCCATCAGCCTCCTCACTGAAGCTGTACGCAAACCCCACCCCAGAGCCTTCCACTTGGATGCCCCTTCCCCAGCCTCAGCTCCCCAGATGGTCCTCAGTCCCAAGTGACCCTCTCTCTCACCTTCAATAAGGCTTTGTTCAGAGGTCACCTCTGGGTGCCACTCCCTGTTTGGAGGGAGGGAGGGAAGGAGAGAGGAAGGAAGGGAGGGAGGGAGGGAGGGAGGGAGGGAGGGAGGAAAGGAAGAAGGGAAGAAGGAAGAAAGGAAGGAAGGAAGGAAGGAAGGAAGGAAGGAAGGAAGGGCAATACTTAACAAGAGATCTACCCTCTTAAGTACACAATACTTTATCATTAACTATAAGCACTGTTGTTCAGGAGATCTCTGGAATTTGCTCTTCTGGTATAACTGTAATTTTATAGTCACTGGACAACTTCCCATATCCCCACAGTTCCAACCCCAGGTGACCACCATCCTACTTTTTATTTTCATTCTTATGACATTGGCCTCAGCAATGGCTTCTGGGATATGACACCAAAAGCACAAAAGCAACAAAAGCAAAAATAGGGGAGCAGAACTACCCTAAACTAAAAAGCTTCTGCATTGAAAAGGAAACAATCCACAGAGTGAGAAGACAACCAATGGAATGGGAGGAAATATCTGCAAACTGGATATATTTCTAAAATATATAAGAAATCCCTAAAATTCAATAGCAAAAAATAAATTTTAAAAAGTTTAAATTCTGATTTTTTAAAAAAGGCAAAACCTGAATAGATATTTTTCTGAAGAAGGTATGCAAGTAAATGACCAACAAGTATATGAAAATATGCTCAGCATCACCAATCATCAGGAAAATAATCAAAACAATAGTGAAATATCACCTCATACTTGTTAGGATAGCTACTATTTTAGAGAACAAGAGGAGAAGGAGAAGGAAAGGGAGGAGAAGGAGGAAGAGGAGAAGAAGGAGAAGGAGGAGAAGGAAGAGGAAGGGGAGAGAGAAAAGAAGAAGAGGGAGAGGAAGAAGAGGAAAAGCAAGAAG